>CM077242.1:10925000-11022500 GCA_039654775.1 Spinibarbus caldwelli
TTCAAATAAGACATTTCCATTCTATGACATCAATGCAGTAATGTTTGAAAAAAAGAGAGTGGTTGTCTGGGCATTGCTAAGGTGTTCTAAAGCAATAAGCCTCAAGAAGCCATGGTTTACAGTCAATTTATAACAGCTAAGGGGCGTTGTTTTTGTTTTAATACAGCATTTTAAAATGAAAACTATCCTTGTCTACACTGGTGTTTTCACTGCATTTCAGAAACAATCTCTGTCCACACTACACAACTGAAAACGCATATGACTATTCATGGAGGTACAACCATAGATATGTATAGGTAGATTCCTATTATTTAGATGGTGGATGCGTCTACGTGCTTGGATTGGTCAAATGGGGAATCTACCTATACAAATCTATGGGTATAAAAATGAGCATGATCTTATTGTTTACACGGTCATCAAGGACATGCAGAGCGAATGTGGGCAGCCACCCCATCCTTTTCAAAAGTCTCCGTTTTGGTCCGTTTACACTGAAACGCAACCCCGGAGTTTTCAAACTAACACGGGGTCTGCAACATTTTCGAAAGACTCCGTTTTCAAGGGTCAAAAATGCCAGAGTAGTGTAAACGACAGGCATAAAAATAAATAATTTAAAAATAAAAATGCACTAGTGTAAAAGTGGTTGCCGAGCAACACAGAAACAAAGAGATATATGTTTGTAGAGTAATTTACAACTGCTTCGAACGCGACTCAACCAATCAGAATCAAGGACTGGAACTAGGCCTATCCATTTTATAATGAGTGTTTTAATGTTGTGAAAATTGTTGTGATTTTTATTTGAAATCTAAGGTATTTTTGGCCAATCTGCAGGATGAAAAACAAATCATAAGTCTAATAAATTTTCCAATTAAAGTAATCATAAATGTATTGCAATACAGTGCGGAACAAGTTACAGTACAAAATAAAGTTGAATTTAAGGATTTGCTCAAATTGTGTAGCAACAGTGATCTTTGCCTTAGCAAATACCCCTAATAACAATTAAACACAGCTGATCAGTGCTTCATCAGCAGGCTAACACAACCTCTCTATCAGAGGAAAGCTGGGTGTTTGCATTTAGTCTCTCTAAGGAGAATGTTGTAGGGAGAGATTTTAAATATGTTGAGAGAGAGAGAGAGAGAGAGAGAGAGAGAGAGAGAGAGAGAGGGAGAGACAGAGAGAGAGAGAGAGAGAGAGAGAGAGAGAGAGAGAATACAATACCATCTGTTCAAAATCAATACAGAGGGCTTGCATTGATGCTGAAACTATGGGTCCATGTCTCACACTTGAGGTGGAGAGGTTAAGTGACAGCTGAGAGCAGACGTGTGTATCCGGTGTGTGGCAACATTAATCCTTCAATTCACTCTCTGAGTATGTACACACAAACCTGCACAGGGCCGTTTCTCACATGATAGGCTCTGAGTCACAGCTAGTGCCTTCAGCTCAACCTGCTGTTATTCTCACCTGAGCGCCACAACTGTTTCTTGTTAAACAGAGCTGTTGAAGTTGGCTGAAAAATGAGGGAATTATGCTAAAAACAAGATGTACAGAATGTTAAAATACCATGCGCTATGCTCCGAGCCCATTCAACACGATTAATTTTGCACATATTTTTACCCTGAATATTCACACTTCATTTTTGCTGCATGCAAATATTACATAAACCTCTATTATTAAATTCAAAGGCACACTCTGTTTAACCCCAGGGTTCCCATACCTTTTGACCAATGAATTTCCTTGACTCTTCTAGGCGTTCATGATTACTGAGGGGTTTTAAAATTCACTTTACAGAGGTTGCACTTTCAAAAAGCAATTTCTAGTGATGAAATATTTTAGAGCCAAGCGTAACTTTAAAATATATATGCACTATAGAGATTTATTATACTACTAGAGACCTTGCAGTCATTTATGATTACTAGTTTGAGAATTTTTTTAAATCATCTTATAGAGACTGCACCCGCAAAATACAATTTATATCTGAATAAATTTTAGGTATAACTGGTAAATATGACATTCACAATAGACATTTTATTTACATTTATGCATTTGTCAGACACTTTAACCAAGGCAACTTACAATGGATTCTGATTAGTTTGGGAATCGAACGCAAGACATACAGGAATGCTCTCCATGACATTTTCGATTTTAATTTCCAAGCTTTCCATGACAATTTTATAATTCTCTGATCTTTCCAGGTTATGGCAGAGTCATGCACCCATTTCCAACTAAACCGAGAAGGGTTTGCAATAACACATTAATTTCACACTTGAATTCAGACACAACAAAAGCATGTTCTTCCCTCATTTCCAGGTTTTCCCTTGACCGTGAAAGCCCTGCAACCCCTTTCTATGTCCCTCTACCTGTTCTAGCTTCCACTAAACCAAAAAGGCTGATGCCCCAAACAGATGCCAGCTAATGTGTTTGTCTGAGACAGAGGCCTCATTCGCCACAGCAGATGGAGAGAGAGCAGCAGAGTTATCTTCTCTAGCCCCTAAAGGCAGCAAACCTCTCTAATGGGGAAAATAAGGTTGTTTAATTGAAGTTTATTTTGCAGTGTGACTGGTTTTATTGAGTACCATTTTTCTTGTTAATGAGCCTGTAATGTGAATGCTGATATCGTAAAGAGTGGCCTCACGGAGGTAAAGTTTCTGCCTTTAAAAGCCTCTGGACAGCAAAACGCTCCATACCTCTGTGCATTTCAGGAAAGGTAATGGACAATTTCGCAAATGTACACATGCAATCCGTACAGGGATGTGACTATTATGAAAAACAGTGCTGCGCGCAGACTGATGGGAAACTAATGCCACACATTTCAGAGGCAAGCCATGGGCACGTCGCTGCCAAGGCTTTACGATAGAGACTAATGTTTCCCGCTACCGGTCTGGACATGCAGTAAAGTGAATGTCAAACCCGATTTTAATACACATTCCTCAGCTGATGCACACCACCTATTATAAACTAACAACTGCTCCTTTCCTTTTCCCGGCGCTCAACCATCTATGGTGATAAGCGCAGGCAGAGCGCGACGGCTGCAAGCATAACTTTGCTTAAAACTGTCGGACGGATTCTGCATGAAGAATTTGGACAGCTAAAAAAAAGTCTATATTGTGAAAGTAACCATTTTTAGAGAAATGTTTCCTTCGGTTTTGTTGGCTGAAGCGCACTCGGTTTGTGATACATTACGTGGAATCGCAGGGGTGTGGAATTTCGAGGTGGAACGCAGCTGGTCCTTCATTTCACCTTTTGAAACCTTTTAAAAGACTTTCTCTAGAGAGTCTCAACCTGATAATGATTCCATTATGGGATTACAGTGCTATCAACTCTGAAAATGTGGCTTCCATCACAAAGACACTGTATCTGGTTTCATCTCCGACATCCAATAATCAGACTCTGACACAGGCCTCGAACTGTCAGTATCCATCAGATCTAAAGCTGCGGAATTATAGTTATCAAACTGTCTTAATAAAAACTGCTAGATACACACAGAACAATGCTAATATTATGCCAAAGTCTCATTACACAGAAACAGATCATCGAGTCTTGAGAGCTTGGACAAACAGGCTACGAAACAGCTTATTTTGTTCATTCTAACACAAAATGTGTTTTATTTGTCTATTCCTTAATACATCAGATACAAATATAATGTGTCAAATTTGTATTATAAATACTGACAAATCTACAGGATGTTTCAGTCTGATTTTCAGCTTCATTTACTGAATTGTCATCACAGTCGGACAAACTAAATTCACAACGTTGACAAAACAATCATATTTTGACCTATATTAAATGCTTTAGCCATGTCAATGTTTTGATGTTACTAGCTGCTACCTCATATGAGAAAATCTGTTAGTTTGGTTTTCACATTGTGATATATACTTATTTCTCTTGATCACAGATAGCAGTGTTTTTTTTTTTTTTAATACTTAAATACTTATACTTCGTACTTGATTTAATATTATATTAATGATACATACGTATATAGACAAATCGGTTTTTGTATTAATTTTATTACTATTTTATTACTATTTAATAACAATATCAAGCCAAGTGAATATGAATATTAACTTGAAGCATTTTAAATTTAAGTAATTGGTGTCAACCACAATTTTTCAACTTTAAATAGGTTATACTAAGTAGGCCATTCCCGTGACTACCTGGGAAAAAAAAGAAAAAAAAAAAAAAGGTGGAAAAAATATTATATTATAGTAGCTGTCGTCAAGCAAAATATGTCAACTGCATGGTATGTCAAATCTGTCAAATGAATTGTTTTGGACAATAATTGTTTAGGATAATGTAGGTAGGTCATACTAAGAAGTAGGTCATATATCAAATATGGAGTAAATTTTGAGGGAAAAAGAGAGAAAAAAAGATATTTAATCATATTTAAACTTCAACAATGAACATGGCAGAAAAAAAGGAATTAGGCTAAGTTTCAAGGCTTTTCATAATGAGGGATTTGTTTCGGTGTGTTATGGTTTTTTGACCTGTGAGATGAGTGTAATAGCTGCTGTGCCTGAGCAGAGAGAGGAACACCGTCAATCTCATCAAACAACACCAGCAGCTCTCGTGACTGAAGCGTGTGGCCTTTGCACAGCTGCTGACTGCTTTTGCATTTTATCAGGCACAAACTAAACAGGGCCCTAATTTTCCTCTTTACTACTCCATTATCTGTGTTTATTTTTTGTTTTTTTCAGTGTTCCTGGTCCTTCTTAATGATGCACTAGACGAGCATCTTTGACCACTGCAATGCATTTCGATGGCTTTTCAGTATCTTCTATGAGTTCAACTATGAAAAATGCTTAAAGCACACAAACATGGTTTTAAGGGATGTATAAGCTATTATGGTAATGAAGTGGAATTTGAAAAGAATCAATGTACTTTAATGGTACTGAACACTCATAAAGACACTAACAGTTTTTGGAACAAGTGCAGCACAAAATGGGAGAATTGTATAATTTCATTGTATAATTCTTGTCAATACTTTGTAGCGTAAGCTAGGATACTGTCAATGTTGCTTGTAATAAGTATAAAAAAAAGCCTCCTGAGATTAAAATCAAAGAAAAAAAAATTTTAATTCTCATTTAGAGGTGCTCTCCTCCTCTGCAAGAAATCTTTCTACAGCCCAGGAATAGCAGCAGCACTTACAGATGTGAGAAATAGCTTCTATCTCTCATTAATCTCTAACCTTGCTATTCACTTCCACACAATTCATAAAAAATATGAAGCAAGCAAGAAACCCTTATTAAGGGATATAACAATAGGCCAAAGAAAAGCCCCTTGAGCCCTGTAAGTCCTGGAGCATGGAGCACGACGGAACATGTATAACAATTATCGGAGTAGACCACAGATTATACTTTCCAATTGAAGCACAAAATAGGCTAAAACAAAATTTATCATAACGGTTATACCATGAAATGTGAACTAAATTCTTTGTGCAGAGATATAATGAAAATGATGAAGGTGAGGGGGGGAGTATTTAGAGCATGAAATAACATTGAAAAATGTTGTCTGGCTGATTAGTTTCCTCTCTTAAATCTACTTCCTGCCAAAATGTCTCCCTGAAATGTGGACTGATGATTCTGGACAAGCATGATGTGGGGAATACGGGAGGGAAAGCAGCTGGATTTTTCCAAGCCCAAAATGTCTGTTGTATATAGATGGGTCACCCAAAAACTTAAAATGAAAAAAAAAAAAAAAAAAAAAAAAAAAAAAACATAATTGAATGTGTAAGTCTCACCCTTAATGACTTTCATTCCTCCTTGGAACACAAAAGAGGAAGCTTAGCAGACATTTGGATGTTCCGTTTTCATTGCGATGAAAGTTAATGGTAACCAGTGGTTTCCAATAAAATTATCACTTGAAATCATCAAATGGTAAAATCATCATGTAATGTGTAATTCTAACCTTTAATGACTTCCTTTCCTTCTTGGAACACAAAAGGGGAAGTTTAACAGATTTGTCAGATACTCTCATTTCATTACAATGAAAGTGAATGGTGACCAAAGTCTTCTAATGAAATTAACATTTGAAATCACCTTTTAATGTGTATAAAATACATAATAAATCTAAGAAATAATATAATATAATAATCACCTTTTAATGTGTATAAAATACATAATAAATCTAAGAAAGAATAGAATAGAATAGAATAGAATAGAATAGAATAGAATAGAACAGAATAGAATAGAATAGAATAGACCGTAATTATTTTTGGACCTTGCTGGAACCATTTTCCAGTTTCATTC
Organism: Spinibarbus caldwelli; assembly: GCA_039654775.1. NCBI lineage: Eukaryota > Metazoa > Chordata > Actinopteri > Cypriniformes > Cyprinidae > Spinibarbus > Spinibarbus caldwelli. The sequence goes on from CM077242.1 coordinate 10,931,240, forward strand.
TGTGTCAGAGAGCAGCGTGATTTTATTTTCTGTTCCACTGGAGAAGAAAAATCATACAGGTTTACCACAACATTAAAATAACAGTTTTTCTTTGTAGAGTGAACAAAACCTAACCCTTTTTAACTAACCCTACTAAAAAGTGTTAACACGTGGAGTGGCATTTTAACAAGCTTTCTCAAAGATCCAGTAATGTAGAACCGGGCCTATTCCTGAAACTCTCTCTCTCTCTCTCCAAGTACACATGGTATATATCCAGAAGATTGCACGAATCCCTCACAAGCAGCACGTTCGGAGGCTGCTTTGTCAACAACCTTGCCAACTTCACAGTCCCTAATGGCTACTCTTCTTCAGGGGCGGTGGGATTCAGCAATGGGCCTTTATCATTCTTCAAGTCTTGCCCACACCTGTTTAATCTAGCTCTGCTCTCCCAGGAGCATCATAACAACCCTGTCTACCTCCTCCAGCGGATGCAGCTGACCAGCTAAGCTCTGTGTTTTTCCAATGTTTACCCTTCTCTGGACTTGAACCGCATCGGCAAGTAAGGAACAGTGGAAAGAGTGGTGAGAGTAAGCATCTTTGGGGAGATGGAGAGAGCAAGAGAGATGATTTATCTCTTTGGCTGTAGATGTGAACAGAGGAGGGAGCCAAGAAGGTTTCACCAGGGCCCATAAAACGCCTGGAGGGGTAATTTATGGGTCCGGTTGTGGCCGTGTTAATGCAGCGGGCCTGTTGGAGAGGATTCATCTCTATATATGGGACAGTCCTCTCCACGGCAACTCACCCCTTTCCCCATTCTCCTTCTTTCCTCCAATCTGTCATCAGAACAGGAGCCCTCGACTCCATCACCTGGCAGAACGCTAAACAAAATCAACAGAAAAGTTGAAAGGGGCTAAACACTTATGGAAGTCCATAAATTAAACCCGGTGAACACAAACTGAAAAAAAAAAAACAAAAAAAAACAAACAAAACAAAAAAAAAAAAATGAAAAGAGAAAAAATGAAAGGGAGGAATTAAATGTACATATAAAATCTACTGCAGTTGCTATTGATGTGCAAAACCATATAGAAGTATTGCTACTTTTCATAATGATATTGTATTAATGTTACAGTTCATTATTTATTCTGAATAAAAAAATAAAAAAAAATACACACATTATTCTGATTTTTAGTCTGGACATCTTTTGATATTTTGGTGATGTTCCATTTATGTAATTATTACAAGTAGTAATACCAATGTTTATCATTATTATTATTATTATTATTATTGTTATTATTATTATCAACATTATTAAAAAAGTGCTGTAATCCTTGTTGATCAAAAAACAATAATTTTAGACTCCTTTTAATGTTGAATTATTTTTGATGTTAAATAGCCATAATAAACTGATTCTATGCACAGAAGAACATATTACTTTCAGAGATATCAAAAACACATGTAATGCTATTATATTGCAAGTTGTACAACTACAAAATGTTTTGACAACAGCTAAATATAATTTTATTACGACTCACAATCCAACAAGGACACTATATTTTTAGTCCTTGAGGTAATTTGCTCTTTCATGAATTATTGATTGTATGTTAAATTTAAGTAGAGAGTTTGCTAAAGACGACACACTACTACTGTAATTTTGCCCTCTGACATTTCTGTAGTCATGCACATTATTGTCTGGTGTAATGGTTGCATAAAGAAAGTAATTTAGATACACTCATTTTCTTTATGTCACCCTGATTAGCGAAGGTGTAATTAATATCAGGCTGAACAAATTAAAGTTTCCATACTTCACACCTACACTCCAGAAACCTCCATTAAACCTTAAAATGTCTCTGAGAGATTATGAACAACCCATGTATCTTACTCTTTACAGAGTGTTTAACACAGCAAAATTGTGAAATTAACAAGCAAATAATGTACCTAAATGTATGTAGCTGGTACCAAAAATCCCTGCTCACTCTGAATGTAACTAAAATAAAAATTCAAGACAACAAAACATATTAACATAAGCAATCCATCCTGTCTGGCAAAAGTGCAGCATAATGGCAATAATTCAAAGACATAATTCTGGCTTGGAAAAGAGGGCTATACTAAAAGAAGACAGTTCTCATTAACATTACAAAACACTGTGTCATTGGGGGGGGGGTTGTTCCCTATTCTCAAACATGGTAAACATCATTTTACTGCCAGTAAAACACATATGAACATTATAGGCTTCATCAAGGCTACAACCACAACTTTAGTACCATTAATACAAGAAAATATGGGCTCATTGGTGAAATAAGACTAACAAGACAACAAATGAAACAGAAGCCAAAGAAGAGAAGAGAGAGAGGGAAAAAAAAAAGTTGAATAAGATGCTAGTGTAAGAGAAACACTGTCAAGTGTTGATATTTAAGAGGAAGATGACTGTGGTCAGTGTGAGTGCTTTAAGAGTTTACTAGTTGTGGCTGACGTCCAGCAGATACTTGCTATGTTGAAGAGAAGTGTCTAGTTAACAATAAAAGACAGTGTGGCGTTCTATGCGAGGTTATCACCCTGCTGTAGTGCTTGCATTTTCAGCAAAACAACACAAGAGGCCAGCCAGAAAGATGGGATGGACTGTTTATAGACCCTGGAGACAGAACCACACAGGAACACAGCAGATGGAATGAGTGAATGAGAGATAGATAGAGAAACACACACAATGACGGATAGATGGATAGATGAAAATGAAATTGTAAAGGTCCAGCAAACAGCACAGCTAAACAATACATGCCAGATTCTCAAAATGAATGAAGAGAGACAGATGGACAAACAAGCAACTAAACAAACAATATGTAAATGAGCGAACAACATAAAAATCAGTTATATTTAGGTGTAGACATTCATCATTGTCACCCGGCACCGAACTACCCAGCATGCCCCAACATGTCCCATTTCTCTCCCATCATCTTTGTCCTGTTGGTTGATAGGCCAAGCTTCCTCCGAGTTCATTTATAGCACATTCTGTCACTTTTGAGCTATTTACTTATGGAAATGTCCCCTGGATTAAGCCGCTCTCCGACACGTTCCCTGGCTGACAAGTACCCTTCGAAAAATAGGCCCAGGCCTGCCTCATCAGCTTCGAATGGGACGCGCTTGCGACTTGCAGGAATGGCAATGTGAATAGCAGGATAGGACCGCTGAACTGGTTTGAAGGTGACCTTTTTTCATACTTGCATGACACTCAACTTATTCTGTTAAAAGTGAATTGCTCTGCTCCAATACAAGCAGGCTACCTATGGAGGAATCATAGATGTGCTATGGACATGAAGGCTCTTCTAAAAGGCAGGCGAGTTATTTATGCTGACATCTAACAACCCTTCATTCAGCCAAATTATAAGGCAGCATCATTTGCTTCACATAGAAGACAAACCTAGCTCATTGAAACTAAAGAATCCAAGATAGCAGAGAAAAAGAGATAAATGCTGATTAAAAAATGCATTAATAAATTGTGTGTGTATCATAGTTTCAACAAAAACATTATTAAAAAGAAACATTCCAAATCAGTATATTAGAATGATTTCTGAATGATCATGTGACACTAAAGACTTGAATGATAACTGAAAATTCAGATTTCTGTCATACAAATAAAATTACATTTTATATATATATTAAAATAGAAAGCAGTCACTTTAAATGGTAATAATATTCCACAATATTACCATTTTTACGGGTATACAGTATATAAAAATGCATATATGAACATGAATTTGAGCATAGATTGCTTTTGCAAACACTAGTAAGCATACTCTCAGCACTCAGTTTTCTTTTAGAGTTTACTTAAACATATTTGTTTGAATTGAAATTTGCCCAAAAAGTTTAAATGGCTACATAGAAGGTCAGGCTCCTGTTTGGAAGCGGCACTGTGTACAGAAGCAGAAACTTAATTTGGACTCCCTCCTCTTTAATGTAATCTATCGGAAACATGGGGAAGCACTTATTTTACCGTTGTGTGTTTGGGATGGGAACGGGTATAATGCTTTCTCCAAACACAGAAATAGAGGAAATGGGATGGCGCTTTAGAAAGCAGGTTTTACCCCAGACAGGCCGAGACCACCAGTCGCCCGAGTGTTTACAGAGACGGTTCTCTAAAAGCTATCCGCTCCGTGTCTAATATAATTCTCTTCATGCGTTCGCGGACAAGCACAGAATGCCAAAAAGAATATGTGAAGGTAAACCCAGACCTAAAGAATGAAGAGACACTGACATTAGACTTTGCATAAGGTAAAAACAACATTTTGCAGCATGGCTGTTTATAATTCTAAGGCTTTTTATTTTTCCATTAAAAGTAACCAATCAAGTGAGAGACCATTACTGAGAGGATGAGGATGAGAATTGTTACATTTTTTTTTAGATTAGAGTTGCCTCTGCCTAGTCATTCTGGGGGAAAAAAAAAAAAAAAAATCAGACTGGAGGAATTGCACATGATATGAAAGCTAAAAGCCATAAGCGCCGTTATTTTGTGTGGGAGGTTTTTTTTACTTGCACCTTAAAACCTGCTTTCGTGTTGCATTACTCAAATTAAGATGAATGAAAACAGTAAATTATTTTGATAATTCATAAATTGAGGCCAGCAGCTGGTAATTTTATCTCTTCTCTCTCTCTCTCTCACTTACTGACATGATTAGCTAAACACGCTCTCGTCCTTTCCAAAGGTAATAAACTGAAGACAGTGAAAATATGTACACATGGCAGAGTGTTCTGGAACATGCAAAAGAAGGAAGATGGAGACAAGAAAACTGGAAAAGGAAAAAAAGAATGAAGGAAAGGGAGAGTGGAATAGTGAAAAACAGAGCAACGGCCCACAGGGTTTTCGGATTGGCACCAAAATGTCTTTAGTAGTATGACTGACATAGCAGGCAGCCGTTTCCTCAGGGATCGGGAGGCCATCCTCTGTTTGTAATGAAATGTTGAAATGTTTAGCGGCGGTCTCTGTTTATATGTGCGACGCAACTGCATCAGCAAATCCTCTTGTCAATCAAAGCCCAATGACTCCGGAAAAAATAAATAAATAAAAAAAAAATAAAAAATCAAAACAAAGATTAATTACACATTTCGTAGAGTGCTAAAGTCTACTAGTGAAACTGCTAACATTCAGATTTTTTTTTTAAGATGCATATACAAATTTATTTTTCTTTTAATTTAACTATCTTATTATTCACTGCATATTAACATATCAGCATTACCAACTGAGTGAGAGGTTAAATTAAAATATTTAAATAAATTAAAATTTAAATAAATGTATAAACATTATAAAATGTTTTCCAAGTTAAAATTAACTGTGGATATTTGCACTGAATTCTTCTATGATATTAGCAGTGGTTACACTGCTCATGAAATATTTAGTGGTGGTCTGTTTTATTTTTCCTGGAATTGTATTATTTTATTATTCACCGCATATTAACTTAGCACGACCAACTGAATGAGTAAGTGCAATAAATAAATGTGTGACTTTTAATTTAATTTAATTTATCATTATAATTTTTCATTGACTATTATCAGCATAAAAAATAAGAAGTTGAATTAAAAAAGTCAAATACATTTCCCAGTTTAAAACTCAGATTAAATCTTACTTGTTTAGATTTACTTTTCCTGTATATTTTTTGCCCTTTGCTTTTAGTATGATTTTATTGATTGTGTTTTGTAATAATTGTTTTGTATTTTATTGATTTTGTTGTCTATGTTGTAGGGTGTCCTTGAGTGCCTCAAAGGTGCAAACAAGCAAACAAACAAATAATTAAATAAATAAACAACAACCACAACAACAACAGTAATAATAATAATAATAATAATAATAATAATTATTATTATTATTATTATTATTATTATTATTATTATTATTATTATTATTATTATAAAACTTTCTGCTTATTTCCAGGTTTAAATTAATTCATTGTGGACTTTTGCACTGTATTTTTCTATAATATTAGCAGGGGTCACATTTGCTACTGCTAATAAAAGAAATACTCTATCATCATGTGCAAATGAACTGTTGAGGTGCAGAGTAGACAGCCTAATGGAGTGTTTACAGTGTCAATACACACAGTTTGGAGTGTCATACTGCAGTTTATGCACCTTGTTTGCCTTTGTGCATTGCGTCAGATCATCTCCCGATGTGAGGCTATTAGGAGAGCCATCATCAATAATTCTGAGTATCATAAGCATGACTATAATTACAGAACAAGAGGCAGCGAAGAGAGACAAAGGGGGGAGAAAAAAGAGGTTCATGAAATGGCGCACCATGCATCTGACACAACGAGACGAAGAATGAGCAGGACTGCTGAGCAGAGTTCATCGAGCTCCGTGCTGGATTTACCAACAGCAGAAGGAGGCTGTCACATCAGGTTAGCGCTGAATGTCTCTGCTTCATGCAGGCCCCTGAGAGACTGCGGAGCGGCTGGGCAGAGCCCACGCACACAACACTGCCGATGGAACAGCGAAGAGACCTGAGCCCTGGGGCCAACTACCCACCACCCTGCCATCAAAGACCAACTGTCAGCTTCAAAAACCATCAGCGCAGGAGATGTAGGCTAAATAGATCAGGGGCAGTAATAGTAGAAAGACTGCTGATGATACAAATAAACTCAGATAGTGTAATGAGCTGCTAACATTAAACTGTAAAGGAAACTAGAAAAGGAAACCTGAAAAGTCAAAACCAAGTTATGTTGAATTAAAAGCACACTCATGACACTCCTGCCGATGGCATTATTTAGGCCTCTATCAAACTGTTTCAACTTATGCTAAGCTTTCTTTACTAATTAAGAACATAATACAATATTCACATAATTTGCACAACCTCATCACTTTGGGTTTAAATAGAGTAAAGGTAAAATTTCTTATTTTATCCACAGATGAACAAAAGTCATACAGGTTTGGAATGACATTAGGGTGAGTAAATGATCACACAGTTTTTATTTTTGGGTGAACTATCTCTTTAAGTGCTGTATATACACAAAAACACAGTTTGTACTGGATTTGAACACCTAACATTTTAACGCCTTAACAACTGTATTTTAACACCTATCTTTGTCTTTCATCCAAATAGCAGAAAAAGCTAACAGTAAACATTTTATTGCGTGTGAATCAGTTTCGCATAAAGGTGTCAATGTTATAAATTACAAATTAGAATAAAATAAAAAAGTTATTTTTTGTAAAATATTCCCCATACCTTTAAAATAATAAGCCACAAAAATCCAAATATGCAAAATGTATGTGTTTAATTTCTAACATGAATATAAATCTATACCTAATACTAAAACTATATAACTAAAATTCTTAAAGGGATAGTTCACCCAAAAATGAAAATTCTGTCATTAATTACTCACCCTCATGTCGTTCCAAACCCGTAAGACCTTCTTTCATCTTCAGAACACAAATTAAGATATTTTTGATGAAATCCGAGAGCTTTCTGACCCTCCATAGACAGCAACGCAACTGACACGCTCAAGGCCCAAAAAGTTATAAAGACATTGTTAAAACGGTGCATGTGATGTCAGTTGTTCAGGCTTAATTTTATGAAGCTATGTGCGCAAAGAATACAAAAAAAGAGACTTTATTCAACAATTTTCACCGCCATTCATGAGAGTACCACAAAACAATTTTTTTGTTTTCTTTGCACACAAAAAGTATTCGGTAACACTTTACAATAACGTTCATTAGTTAACATTAGTTAACAACATTAGTAAACATGAGGTAAGAATGAACAATACTTCTACAGCATTTATTAATCTTAGTTAATGTTAATTTCAGCATTTACTAATGTATTATTAAAAATCACAAGTTGTGTTTGTTAACATTAGTTAATGCACTGTGAACTAACATGAACTAACAATGAACAACTGTATTTTCATTAACTAACATTAACAAAGATGAATAAATAGTGTAATAAATGCATTGTTCATTGTTTGTTCATGTTAGTTAATACATTAACTAATGTTAATAAATGACACCTTATTGTAAAGTGTTACCAAGTATTCTCATAGCTTCATAACATTATTGTTGAACCACTCATGTCACATGGTCTATTTTAACGATGGCCTTACTACCTTTTTGGGCCTTTGAACATGGTTGCTCCCTCGCTGTCTATGAAGGGTCAGAAAGCTCTCGGATTTCATCAAAAATATCTTAATTTGTGTTCCGAAGATGAACGAAAGTTGCACGGGTTTGGATCAACATGAGGGGGAGACAGAATTTTCTTTTTTGGGTGAACTATCCCTTTAATAAATTTGAGTCTTAACCACATTTGTACACAAGCAACAAAGCATTACATTGGTTATTTGGTTTTCAAAATCTTTAACAACTTTGTCAGATAACATACTTAAATTTCATGCAAAACTTCCATTTAAAGAGTATTTCAAGAGTATTTCAAGATCTTCTCTTACGTATGCCAAGTACTGTTATATGACAAGCACTACTATTTTCACCAAAGTATCAAAACCAGTCCGTCTGAACTCTGAACCACCTGTAGGCATTTAACACAGATTAACAACACTGAAAGGCAAAGCTCCATCCTGGCACTCTTCCCCTCTAAGAGCTGCCACTAAATAAATTTATGCTAATAAAAGGTGAAAAGCCATAGCCCTTATTACTAATAATGTGTTTTGATGAGCTTAAAAAAGAAGAGCGAATAAATAAACTAATGAATAAAAGAATTAATTAAATGAATGGCTAGATAAAACTCTTTTTATTCATTTTAATCCTTCAGGCATGGTTTAATTCAAGGTCAGGCCCGTAAACAGCTCTCTGCTGAGGCAATATGAAATCCACCTATTGTGTTTATGCATGTTAACTGGAGGACTGGGATCAGGATTGAAGTTCTTGCGCTGCAGGAGATATTTCCAGTCTAAACACGTTTGGAGTGATGCAACTGCGAGACATAACGTGAAGAAAGTGGCAAGGTTGTTTGTTTGCATCCAAAAGCTTTACAGAGTAAGCAAGTAATGGGGAGGTCTCAGTTACTTTTATCTGAGTTCGACGGGGATGGCATGAGCACAGCTGAGGGTTATCATGAAAACCATCACATTAAATCTGTCAAGAGCCTAAAGAAACCTCAAGAAAAACAACACCCAGTCACCACTAACTACAGGCATGGGTGACCAAATGAGGAGTCTGGCAAAGTGTGGCAGACAAATTGCAGATCTTTAAAGATTTATAAACATATGCAATTGTGTTAGTGCTGCAATTAGATGGGTTTTCTCTCTCTGCTACAACATGCTTTTATAGTTATTTCCTCATAACAAATATAAACATCAGCAATAATATTTGATTACATTATAATAGATGTTTTAGCTCAGGATAGAAATAAAGGCCTGTGCATGGTGCTTTCAAAATAATGTTTATATATTTTTTTGACATATCTGATTTTTTGGTCATATTCATTGCTATGGCTTTCACTATGTGTTAATTTCACATTCATGCTATTTGCTATTAGATTACTTATGCATGTAAAAAATAAATGAATATTAACAGAAAATAAAGCTTACAAATACACTACTTCCCAGTCAAACTTATCAAATTAGTATTAGTAAATACATTTTAACCACTAATATTTTTCTTTGTAACAGCTTGAAATTGGATCTGGATTGAACTCTTCCATGGGTCGTATTCAACCTGCAGGCCATGTTTTTATATCCCTGGTATACAGAAACGAGGGAAGAAAAAGAAAGAAAACAAGCTATATTGTGTGTTATCATATTAGTTTGCTTCACAGCCCAAGGAAAAGGCCTCATGGCAGAGACAATGGAAGAACACAGTGTTCTGGGTCATCTGAAATTGTGTTCACAGCTTTACAGCTTTTGACTGTATCTCCATCTAGCTTCTGAACATCACTTCAGAAATGTCTTTTGAATAATCAACACTAAAGCCTCTCCAGACCAAATTCTGGCCCTGGATCAGTGAAAGGGATTGGATCGTTTTGTTCAGGTCTGTGCTCAGGACGTTCTGGTCTTGAGGACCTGGATAAAAACAAATGTGCATGAACTTTGTTTCTCATGACAAATAAAGGCAAACAGAGAGATTAACAACACTATTTCATTGTATAATTATAGTAGATGTTTTAGTTCAGGACAGAAATATATGCCTGTGTATGGTGCTTTCAAAATAATGTAAACAAATTATGAATATTATTAATAAAAATCGCCATAGTAATTATTATGACAATTAAAATTACCTTAATCTGCATACTGATTACATGCTGTCATAAATATTAAAGTGAAAAACACCTAATCCCAAATGAAAATCAAGCATGTCTCTCATTTCTGTTTGTTATGAAAATGGATTTGACAAAAGGTGCTTTGGATCTGGCGTTGTAATCCACGCTGCTGTGAGCTGTTTCAAAAACAACCGCAACTAATGCATACAGCGAACAGCTTTCGCGGAAATGATAAAAAGGCAAACTCAAATGAAATAAATTAAACAAATAAATAAATAAGTCCCAATCAGTGGAAAGCTTATGAGCAGAGGAGAATGAATAAAGGCATGGGGCTCACAGTAAGCAGGTGCTTTCACAAGGACAAATTTGCATTTATAAAGGGATTCTCAACAGGAGCGCACACGCATTGAGGTGCTTGCAAGCTATTTGCTTCCGTCTTATTAATAAAATGAAGAATAAGTCTATTTTCCAGCTTCTTTAACAAGCTCCACATCTAAAGCAGAATGAAAGAGAAATGAAAACCTATTACAGATGCATGAAGCAAAACTATAATCAGACTGAATAGGATTCATAATATCAGGAATGGATACTTCATAAATCAGAGGGAGAAAAAAAAAACACAATATTTGTGGAATGAACCACCCTCATAACGCAATTAAACATAAGCGTGGTACTTATTGAAAATAAAAACAATTGCACAAAATCAACTGAAATAAGATGAGATTTTTGTTCATGGAAAGTAATGCTGAATAAATGCTTTGATGAATTTCTTTTTTTAATGATATCATGAACAAGTAAAAATAAGAAAAAAGTTCAATAGTTGGTAGATTGTATAAATTAATTTCACTCAGAAATTGCTAGCAAATTTCAAAAATAGTTACAAAAAAAGGCAAGTAACAATGAATTAAATGTGAAATTTTGAAGTAGAAAAACTGAAATGGAATTTTCTTGTAAAACACTCTAATAATGTTTATTATTTTGAAATATATTTTTACAGTGTGCATGAAAAAGAAAGAAAGAAAGAAAGAAAGAAAGAAAGAAAGAAAGAAAGAAAAAGAAAGAAAGAAAGAAAAACACAGCATGAGAGGCACCTTTTGCATTCCTGCCTCATGACCATGAGGGGAAAAAAATTATGTTAAACAACTTAAGTAATTAAATTTGGCATAATTAATTACTTAAATGAAAGTAATAAATAAATTAAAATATGTAGCATTGTGACTGAACTTAACAGTCAAAAAAGCCCAAAGGAACAAATCACTGGTTCAAAAAGCTGAGTGGCACGTGGTCACGTTTGAATAATCTATGTGAAGCTGTCCTGGGGGATGACAGATAGAAAAATCATAATAAAAACATAAAGAAACAAAACAAAACAAAACAAAGCTTGGCTTGTTTCATCAGAAAAGGGGGGGAAACGAAAGATTAAAGCCATCACCTATAGCATGCGGCTTGCATAAGAATAACACTGGGAACCAGATGAAAAGAAAAGCCCCACCAGGGAAAAAATAATATCCCTGGGATTCCAAACTTCCCACAAAACATCCCTAATTAGTGACAAGCCTGCATCCCAGGAGCCTACAGGGATATTTGCGTTTGATTATTTTGGCATGATATGACAACAAATGGCGATGGAAGGGAGGACTGGGAGGTTAAGAGAGGAGAGACAGGAAAGACCGAGTTGAAAACAAGGCCATCGGGGCAGCGCAGAGCAGCTTTAGGCTCTCTTCAGAAAGTCGTTCTCTCTCCTTCAGATTTACACCCCACAGAGAAGGACAAGGCCAGAGCAGTCGAACACCTATCTGTGCAGCAGATAAACATGGCATGACTGATTTAGCAGCTTGACTGGATCCATCACACCTCTTTCTCTTCCCTTGACTCTAATATTCCCCGCAGTCACAAGCAGCAAAACGGATGATATATTTCTCTCCTCACAGAGGCTCAGAGTGATTTAAGATCATTAAACAGTTCCCTCCCTATTCTTCTGTTTTTCCTGGTCCTATTCCCCCTTAGCTAGTTGTCGTAAAGTGGCGCTGGATCCAAGTGCAGAGGCCCGGTGCGCTGAGATGAAGAATATGGCAATCATTTTTCCTGATTAAAACTCTAATGGATTTTGCTCAGTGGAGGCTGGGTGCGGGCTGTTAATGCATTGCAGGTGTGATAAGGGAATCACAAAAGCTCTGCTGTATCATGGAGAGCTAAACTGGATACATTTACATTCATGCATTTGGCATTCTATCAAAACTGACTTTTTTTTATGAAGTATATTCCCTGGGATTGCACTGATGACCTTGGCGTTGCTGAAAATATGAAATATTAGTTGTCAAATTCTTTCTTTAGTCAATTTTTTTGGCTTCTTTTACTGGGCGACTCAGTGGTGATTTTAGACTATATTGACACCTACTGGCATGGATGAAAATATACACTAAAATGCAGATATTGATGCTGTATTTGTGAGAATTTTTGACGTTCATGATTAATTGTGGTTTGGCAACTGAAAATGTCTGATAATAGAGGGGGTATCATATGTAGGTAACACACATTTAAAAAAAAATAAATAAATAAAAATGAAAAAGCAACTGGCTCTTTTAACTGAAAGGTGGGACTTCCATTTCAGTGAAAATTTCCTGATTATTTACTCACCCCGAGGCCAAGTTGTGACTTTCTTCAGTAAAAGAGAAATAAGGGTCACCTATCAGATAAGGGTCTTCTCTAGTGAAACAATCAGTCATTTTTCAGAAAAAAAGAAAAAGCATTTTCAGAATATACTTATATATACTTATTTATATATATATATATATATATATATATATATATATATATATATATATATATATATATATATATATATATATGATTGTTTTGCTAGAAAAAAAAACTTATTTGTCGGCTGAGGTCGTGTAAGATTTTGGGTGGTAAAAAAATTGTTCTATGTTGAGCTCTGCTCACTTGCATTAGATGGATAATAATTTCTCTTCAGCTGAATAAAGAAAGGCATAAACATATTGGATGGCCTTGGGGTGAGTTAATCAGGAAATGTATGTTTTTAAGTCAACAGCTTCTTTAAGTTATTAACAAGTTATGCAACGATGATATATATTGCTATAGTGGACGTGTTTGTTAAAAAACAAACCAAAAAGCACATTATCTTGAGCCTAGTTGACTGTACTTAACATGTGGCTTTCTGGCAGTCATGCTCGTGACACCAAAGACAAAGTTCTCAATGCAGTAAACCACTAGGCCATGACATGTCCATTGGAGACTTTGTGTTTTTTCCCAGGGACTGGCTGCCAAACAGTCAGTGTGCTCTGGCCCAGTGCCGCACATAGGAAAAACTCTAAAGCGCCACTTTCTTTGCTCATCCCATCTGTTGGTTTTGGCTCTGGCATCACAAGCAGCCAAACAGATCTAAAGTCAGCCTCAGCAAACAAGACAGTAAGCCTGCCAACCCTGTTCCTCACATCAGCGTTCTTACATCGGCCACTGTTCACCCATCAGAAAAAAAAAAGACTTTAGAAGAAGAGCTCCATACTGCATGTTATTCTCATGACACGTTCATATACGACTCTGGAGAATGCAACACTTTTGAAAAGATAGATATATTCCTGAGAATACGGACAAAAAATGCTTTTCATTGTCAATACCTGTATGTGAATTGAACCACAGATCATGTTTAAACTGCAAAACTATAACAACAAAATATAAACAACATATGCAAACACACAACATTTAGTATACATATAATTAGTACTTTTAATTAGCAAGGTTGCATTAAACTGATCAAATCTGACATTAAAGTTATTTGTAATGTTGTAATGTTATTTCTGAAGGATCATGTGAAGATTGAAGACTTGAGTAATTACAGGAATAAATTAGAGGAATATATTTTTAAATATATAAAAAGTTCTTTTAAAATGTAATATTATTTCACAACATTAGTCTTTTATTGTATTTATGACCAAATAAATGCAACATTGTTGAGTATAAGAGACTTTTTTCATTTAATGTTACTAATACCAAACTTTTTTCATTCATTCATTCATTCATTCATGTTACCAACACCAAACTTTTTGAACACTTGTGTATCCACACATACAAACACAATATATACAATGTGCTAATGCTTTGATATCCGTAATAATAATGAAAGCTCCAAGTTTTTGTTGCTAATTAACTAAAAAGACAGTCACAAAGTTGAACACAGTGTCTCAGCAACATTATGCTCTGAAAAAGTCATCACTTTCCTCAATAGTGCAAATCAAACAAAGCTGCATTAATGAATCTAAAGTGGGCAAATTTCTCAGTATCGTGGATTCACTTATCATGTCTATAACAATACCATACTGTGACAATCTGCAGCGCTATTGTATCTTATTCAGAGACACAGGGGCCTGAAGAACCTCGCAGATATTCATTAGATGCTCTGCCCCGAGACACAAAGATATCTAATTATTCGCTGTCAACAGCGGACCCCCCGGGCTCCCCACTACATTGCCGTATCGAGCAGTCAAAGTCAAATGAACACAAACAATGAAATTAAAGTGCTGGTCATGAGACAAATGATTGTTTTTAGTCATCCGCATGCACAACAGTCGTGAACAATGAGAGCAGGGTGTTACAGGCTAATTTAATTAGCCAATGCCAGTGAGGCAGAATTGCTCGGAGGGAATAAGTACAAATTTGGGCTGCCAAGAGGCTCTATTTGCTCAGTTTGAACTTGGCAAAAGTTCTATATTGATTTTAATAAACCGAAGGAAAAAAACAGGCCGACATGATTAGCGAATGACTGACAAATCACAAGAGTTACGTAGAGCCGTGCCAGCAACTAAGTGGTAAACAAACAGACTAGAAAAAAAAAATAATAAAATAACCAAATAGCCAAGCATCACCACAAGCTAAAATGCGCTGGCACAGGAAACGCCGTCTTGTTGTTCTAATCCGTCGCAGATGACACGTGTTTTCGCTACCGCAAGGGGTCTCTTATAAAAACACAGATGAGTTTTAGTAGCACATGCCCCAAACCACAGCAGGCGGCAGGAAGCCATCGAACGCACACGGCAATCGGATCAGATCGAATCAGATCAGACACGGGCAGAAGCAATATGGGTGTGACTTACCTTTGACATGATGTTCAAAGTGAGGTAGATCCGTCAGGCCCGGGCAGGCAGAACATGAGGGAGAACAAAATGAGAAGAAAATGTGGTTAGCAAAACTGAAGACAGAAATGACAAGTTTGTTTTCATCGTGCTGTTGACGTGACATTTCTCTCCATTTTTTGCAACCGCAGAGCGGCAACGGCAAAAAAACTAACATGCGCAAATTGACAGTTGAGATATTTGCGTTAGTGAGGGGGATTTTTCTTCTTAAACATTTGGTTGTTCATCATTATAACTCGAGTAGATCAATTTCAACAGTAGGCTGAGTGCCCGGGGCCCCTCTGAAGTACTATCTACACCGAGACAGAGGGAAAAAAAACAAGCAAACAGTTTGACCAAAGTGATATTTTGGCAACCAATTTCGATTGTGCACTCCTCTGGTGATGTGTTACTTGCCACAGCTGTGCTATAGCATGTCTTTAATGTTTACTCTGATTTATTGAGCTGTATTAGTGTTTTGACATTTTGACTAGCTCGGCTCACAGATACTAGTTCAAACAGTTACAGACCATCAACAGCACTAGAGTGGAAGCTTAATCACGCGATACTCAGCCACTGACAGACTGAGAGTTGCCATAGCAGCTGGCTCGCACTGCGACATGCCGGGAACGGACCGAGGGATGTCGAGGGGTGATTGGAGGGATATTAGAGAGAGAGAGAGAGAGAGAGGGAGAGATGAGTCAAAAACCCAGCGGATGAGTTTGTAGACCATCAACATTCCAGCCACATTTTTCTACATCCCTGACAATTGACAACAGATGCCGCAGGCAGCAAAAATGCAATCCCAAAATTGGGAGCCCATCTGACTGAGTGCAAGGTCTCGCCGTCGCTACACAGTCCATAAAGAGCCAGCCAGATAAGCATTTAACAGGACGCAGATGGAGGAATAATATGCAGTTTTGCTCTTAATTTCCAACCGTTTCCTGCTGCTTTTTCGGTCTGGCAGCAGAGCTTCTTTTCCTTCCCCTCTTGATTCACTCTTGAAAATTCATCCAAATGAAAAAGGACCAATTAACTTAAACAGCCCACATAATTTCTTTCAAGGGCAATGATAGTTCTTTTTGTTAAAGCTGTTGTTTTTTTTTTGTTTTTTTTAGCTGAACTGAGCAAGGGCACCTGGTCATTGCAAAGAATATAAGCCATTTTTGAGATGATGACTCAGAGTTCATTTGATATCTGTCATCGTTGTAGAGCAGCCAAAAGCTTTGTCCTTAATAAAAGACATGCACAAGTCATCTAAATTTCTAACAGCACATAAAATGGGAAGTTTAGTACAGAATAACACAGCAAATTAATGACAAAAGAGTCAGATGACAAGCTTGCCAAATAAAGCTATATAAATAGTTTTGCAGACATTCTAGATGTTTCTGCAGGAAACACATGCAGAAGCAGGCGTACATGATCATTTTCTGGCAAAAACCTGTCTGACAAAAACACAATGTGGACTGTAAACAAGTATCACAGACATGCATGCTCTGTATCTCTCTCCACACTCAGCCTGGGTTCAGAGAACCTTTCACTCCTGGACAAACACACAATACAGCAGACAGCAATGCTTTTCCCAGCCTTTCCCCCGAGACAGGAAGTGACATCAGAGACACAGTCTATGATCTGTGTCTGCTGGTAGAGTCACAGAGAAAATAATAGAGAGGTGGCTAGAATTATAGATAGAAAGAACGATAGACATATAGAAAAACAGATATAGAATGGCAGAAAGATAGACAGAGAGTTCTATCTATCTATCTATCTATCTATCTATCTATCTATCTATCTATCTATCTGTCTGTCTGTCTGTCTGTCTGTCTAATAATGATCAAACAGAAAGACACATAAAATGGCAGGCAGAAAGATAGAACAATAGATAGAACTTGCTGTTCTATTTGTCTGGCGTTCTGTCTGTCTGTCTTTCAATTAGGGCTGCAACTAACGATTATTTTGATAATCGATTAGTTGGCCGATTATTTTTCGATTAATCGATTAATCGATCTTCGTTTATTTTATTGACAAAAACACTTCCACATTCTGCCTAATGTCCTTCAAACAAACGTGCCAACTGAATGCTATAAAAACATACAGTGCTTAATTTATTAGACCACCTGTCATAATAAAGAGAAAACACAAATATTTTAGGAATCTGTCAAAGAATTGTTTAAATCTAAAAATGTTATTGTCATTTATTGGGCAAATAACAAACTGAAACAACTACATTTTTATTCACATAAAAAAATAGCCTCCTGCCTTTCATAACAGCATGCATTCTTGCTGGCATTGTTTAGCTACTTTTTGACTGTAATTGGGTGTCTGAAAAAATCTTTCATAGATCTTTCATTCACAGATAACAGAAATAATTATATTATAGCATTAGAAATAGCCCACTGTTACTAAAGAGCTTACGCATATTGGAGGACTAACCAATACAGATAGCAAAAAAATGATTTTAGTAAACACCAATACTGTTAGTTTAGAGCAGAAGTGGCACAAAGCTTACATTATTTGTTATAAACCTTAAATACATTTGTTTTAATAAATTTGTTAAGCACTGTATATAGCCCTATAGTTTAAATCTCTTCATCAAAAATTAAGATAATAAAGATGAATAACAACACAAATTCAGTGTTAACCAACTCTTTGATCACAGTCACGTTTACTGTAATTTATTTATCCTGTAAAAGGCACCTATGAAGCGTCTGATATTTATATTCAGACAACTATACGCAGTTATCCCTTTACAGTTCCTACTCTCATAAAATACGTGCACTCCATGTTGACTTGTAAACCTTAATTGAACGTTTAACAACAGATATTTCAACACAATGAATGTTTATGCGCTGAATATTGTCTCCCTCTCTGACGCGCGTTCATGCGCCCGCCGTGCTCGCGCTCATTCAGTAATTCGGTCATTTAAACTTAACACAGACTGTCAGGATGGGACTTTATGCAAAAATGGAAATACTCGCGTGACATTTGTGACATTTACAGATAAGGATATGACCGTAAACTGAACGTTTTTGTGCTGAGGACGCACACGCATCTGTCAAAGCGCCTGACAGGGCAAGCCATTATGCTAATGCATTAACTTAAAGCTTAAAATAAAGATTTCTCATGTTTTGTGCAGCTTGGATCACATAACTCTCCCGCAGCATCTCATTCTTTTTCCTCCACTATTTTTAGATGCATTTTGGCCACAGAAATGCGTTATTCGGTGCTGTAATTTGATGCGACCGGCTGAAGTTGTCCGTGCACTGTGGGCAGACCTGACTAATCGATCATGAGAATCGTTGTCGATGACTTTCATTATCGATTATAATCGATTTTATCGATTAGTTGTTGCAGCCCTACTTTCAATCTATCATTATATATCATGATTGATAGAAAGACTTTTAGACAGACATAGCAACAGACAAATAGACAGAACAGATAGGATGATAGACCAATAAACAAACCAACAGACAGAACAATAGACAAATCGATCAACAGACAGACAGACAGTTAGATACAGTGCACAGCATAAATGAGTACACCCCCCTCTGAATAAATATAAAAGATGTATTTTCTTAATGATCACTAATATAATTCATGGAAAGATGGCAAAATTGAAATGTATTAGACATATACTTAATAAAAACAACAAAATACATGCCAATATTTTCTGTAAGATAAGTAAATTAGCCAATTTTGTTTAAATGAAGGAAATGCAGAAGTGAGTACACCCTATATTTAATTCAGCAAATGTGTAATATTCTAGTACTTAGTATGTCCTCCAGAACTTTAAGTATACTGCTCTGACCCTTCTTGGCACTGAGCGTACAAGTTCATGACAAATTTTCACATCTGTCCTGTTTAACTCCTGGAGGACGACCTCCTTAAATGCTCTGGTCTTAAATGGGGAGTTTTGCTCAGCTTGTCTCTACAGAATCCCCCACAGCTGCTCAAGAGCGTTAAGATCTAGTGAAATACATGTCCACTGAAGGATTTTCACCTTGGGAGAATGAATATCTTCATTGTCATGCTGAAAAAATGCCCAATAATGCGGGGAATGAGGGGAGGGTAGCATCTTCTGTTACAAGTTTTTGTATTACATCACACAGAAGTGTGTGAATTCATGACAGCATTGATAAAGCACACCTCCCTCATACCTTCAGTACTCATTCATCCCTGTATAAAAGCTTTACTACCACTGAACGTCACTGTGGGTACAAAGCACTTCTCACTGTTCTCCTCCTCTAGCAACACCAGAACATTTTGGATGCTTTTGGATCCGAAATGATTGACTTGGTCTCTTGAGACCAGAGTATGGATTCCCAGAAGTCTCTATTTTGTAAATATGGGCCTTGGAAGAGGTTAAATGAGTATATTTTGCTTTGGCTACAGTAGGTAATTCTAGTGGTGACAACAACCATGCATGTCACTTCTGACATGCTTCTGTTTCTTTCTCACTGATTTTTGAAGCTGCTGCAAATGATCTGGATGAGCTCACAGAGACTGTAACATCCTATATCAGTTTCTGTGAAGATATGTGCATTCCTACCAGGACTCATTTAACCTACAACAACAAACAACCATGGTTCACTGCAAAACTCAAACAGCTCCATCAGGCCAAAGATGCTTACATGAATGGGAACAGAGTCTTGAATAAACAGGCCCAATAAAGGAATTATTCCGATAAGCTAAGGATCCAATTCTCTCCCAGTGACACGGCTTCAGTGTGGAAAGGTCTGAAAGACATCACCAATTACAAGACACCATCCTCCAGTACTGAGGCGAATCAATAACTGGCAGACGATCTGAATGAGTTCTCCCCCACACCTGCACTCCAGATCAGTGAAGATGATGTGCGTCAGGTCTTCAGAAAGAACAAGAGAAGAAAGGAACCAGGCCCAGACGGTGTGACACCAGCCTGCCTGAAATCCTGTGCTGACCAGCTGGCCCCCATCTTCACACAGATCTTCAACAGATCACTGGAGCTGTGCCAAGTCCCTACCTGCTTCAAACACTCCACCATCATCCCCGTCCCAAAGAAACCCAAGATAACAGGACTTAATGACTACAGACCTGTGGCTGTAACGTATGTGGTCATGAAGTCATTCGAAAAACTGGTTTTGGCTTATCTGAAGGACATCACTGGACCCTTACTGGACCCCCTGTAGTTTGCCTACAGAGCAAACAGGTCTGTGGATGACGCAGTCAACATAGGACTGCACTTCATCCTGCAGCATCTGGACAGACCAGGGACTTATGTGAGGATCCTTTTTGTGGACTTCAGCTCAGCTTTTAACACGATCATTCCAAACCTCCTCCTGCCCAAACTAACTCAGCTATCCGTCCCCATCTCTGTCTCTCAGTGGATCAACAGCTTCCTGACAGACAGGCAGCAGCTAGTGAGGCTGGGAAAATACACATCCAGCACCCGTATGATCAGCACTGGAGCTCCTCAGGGCTGTGTTCTCTCCCCACTGCTCTTCTTCCTCTACACGAACGACTGCACATCTAAAGACCCCTCTGTCAAGCTCCTGAAGTTTGCAGATGACACCACAGTCATCGGCCTCATTCAGGATTGTGACGAGTCTGCTTACAGACAGGAGGTTAAGGAGCTGGCTGTCTGGTGCAGTCTTAACAACCTGGAGCTGAACACACTCAAAACAGTGGATATGATCGTGGACTTCAGGAGAAACCCCCCTGCACTCCCCCCACTCACCATCATGAACAGCACTGTGACTGCAGTGGAGTCATTCAGGTTCCTGGGCACCACCATCTCCCAGGACCTGCAGTGGGACATTCATATAGACTCTATTGTCAAAAAGGCCCAACTAAGGTTGTACTTCCTTTGCCAGCTGAGGAAGTTCAACCTGCCACAGGAGCTGCTGAAACAGTTCTACTCCGCCATCACTGAATCCGTCCTCTGCACTTCAATAACTGTCTGGTTCAGCTCAGCTACCAAATCTGACCTCAGAAGACTACAGAGCGTAGTCCGGACTGCTGAGCAAATCATTGGTACAACCCTCCCCAGTCTCCAAGAACTGTATTTATCCAGAGTGAGAAAAAGGGCTGGCAAAATCACTCTGGACCCCTCACATCCAGCACACTCCCTCTTTGAATTGTTGCCGTCTGGTTGACGCTACAGAGCTATGAGCACCAGAACGACCAGACACAGGAACAGTTTCTTCCCTCAGGTAATCCATCTCATGAACACTTAACAATAAACATGAAACACACAACACTATCATACATTTATTCATTTAACACACATACTTATTACATTTCAAATTTGCACCTAACATACCTGTACATACTAAATTGTCTATTTTGTATATTGTGTTTGTGCTATTTTGCACATTGTCTATTTTGTATATTTGTATATTATTATCATTATTATCTGTGTCTTGTCTTGTCACTGTCATTCTGTCGCACTGTGGAGCTTCTGTCACCAAAACAAATTCCTCTATGTGTAAACATACCTGGCAATAAAGCTAATTCTGATTCTGATTCTGCAGGCTGCGTCATACTCTGTGAGATAAAGTGTCACTTTTTTCATAGCTTTTGCCGGTTCTGAGACACTTGCATGTTATTTCTCCTGCTTTTTTTTTTTTTTTTAGCAAAAATTCACTCATCACTAAATGAAAACAAAGTGAAGACCTGATTATTTCAGGAGCCTTGTCACAAGTCCATTGTTTTTGAATGTCGGTGCTACTTCTGCTATATTTTCAAACTTAAAACAATAATTTGGTATTCCTCTTGTACCACTGTCCTCTTTTATGCTAAGAAATAAGTCACCTGGCAGTTCTTTCCCAAGTGGTTCCACTGCTGCCAGCATTAAGTCTGAGTATGACTCAGTGGGCTATATAACACTTTTAATTATCAGGAAATTACTTGTCTTTAAAAGTTTTGGTTCAATATACTTACCTGTTGATCAAAAATAGCCTTAAACCTATAAACTTTTTTTTTTTTTTTTTTTTAGTTTTATTTAGTAACTTTCAGGAGGGTGTACTCATTTTTGCAACACAACATTTTATCACTTTGATAAGAAAATATTATTTTGCTGAATAATTTTGACATTCTTCTTTGGTAATTGATCAAGCAGGCTTGCTGGAACATTATATCTCCAAAGAACCCTAACATGTCAAGTAAAGAGTAATTGTTGAATTTAAGTTTTCGAGGGGGGTGTACTCATTTATGGTGTGCACTGTAGATAGACAGATAGACAGACAGACAGACAGACAGACAGACAGACAGAATGATAGATAGATTGACAGACAGCTAGAAAGATAGATACAGACATAATGATATTTAGACTGACAGCCAAATCAATCGACAGACAGACAGACAGACAGACAGAGAATATTAGAAATATTAGAAGGCTGGTAGACAGTCAGACAAAAACAGACAGACAGAATGAATGAAAGACAGACAGGCAGCTAGACAGACAAACACAGAATGATATATAGAGCGAAAGAAAAATCTATCGACAGACAGGTAGACAGACAGACAGACTGACAGACAGACAAAACAATAGACAGACAGACAGACATTGACAGAATGATCGAAAGACAAACAGACGGAACGGCAGACAGACAGACAGATAAAATGACGGACAGACTGACAGACAATAGATAGCTAGATAGTAAGAGAGACAGACATCATGGCTCTCTCATCAGATGTGTTTCTGGCTGTGGTTTGAGGTGGAGTGTGTGCAGATGTCCATGTGCAGTGAGTTCATTATTACAGCACTTACTCTAACAGCATCTGAACTGTGACCAGTGCCTGGCCATTAAACATCCCATCTCACACCATCTGCTTGGATAAACCAGCAAATAACCAAATAAGCCAGCAAAATATTCAACAGAGCTCCTCCCATTAGCTCTTTTGGCTTGTTTTTGAGGATGAATGACAGCTATAGAACTTCTTACATCAAAAAAGATCATTTCATCGCACTGCTTAAAAATTCAATATTAGTAGGAAATGTAAGCAAGTGTTTATCTCCTAAACATTCTAGCAACAAGGATGAGACACTTATTACGAAATGTGGAGCTTTAAAAAGCCTCGTAGTGCCTATGCGTCACCCCCTGCTGTATCCTCAGCAAGAGCATCATTCAGAAAAGGCAACAGTTGGTTTTACAATCTACATTTTTTTCAATTACTCCAATATTTGGTCCTAATGACCAGCTGCAGCAGCAGTAACTCATGGGTCTCAACTACCCACAGTCATTACAGGAGCCAGTGAAGGCTGCGTGGTAATTAGCACAAAGAGGAAGACACAGACAGCCCGCATGACATGACACTGCAACTGCACTGCCGACTCATCCCTCTTTTTAATTAGCAACATTTGCAAGTTAATCCCGTTCCTTTCCCTCACAAGTAGCACTGTGGGTATTTGCCACATGCAGCGAGTAAAATGTGGCAAGACACAGATCAATAGCACCCAAACAAATTCTCTTGTCTGAAAAATTGAATTCCAAACTATTTGATCATGTCTCAATCACGAAGGCTGAATCCCGATATGCATACTTCAAATTAGGGGTGTGAATCAGCACTGGTTTCAAGATTCAATTCCATTACAATTATCATGTCAATGATTTGATTCAATTCAATTCGATATCACCATGCATCACGATTATATAAAATTTATTTTGTACATTTTTATTAAATTATATAAGCAGGCTACTTTTTTAAACAACTATGTTAATTAATTAATTAATTGATACATTAATTAATATATAATTAATTAATTAATTATTGTTAAGAATTCAAAGTAAATATAGCTTCTAAACATACAAGCAAATATAAAGTAATAAAGGGGGGGAAAGACAATTACAAGTGATAAACAAAAAGCACTTTCATTATCTGGGAGTGCATTAAGTATCGAAAGTTTACAGATAATCATAGTTATGGGTTTTTCTTTTTTTATCAGCATTATTGCCATTTGATTATTATGAGATCATACACACTGGCAGCTTTAATAGACTGCATTCACACTAATGCACAGATCTATTTCCACATAGCCTATCAGATGTTTTGTCCTGTTCTGAAAACATAACTGACTGTGTTTACATCAATTTCGTATCATAAAAGTAGATGCAAGTGCATTTAACCACAGCCGCGAGCTTCAGGACGTGTGTTTCGTACATCTAATACGTACTGCATTCCAAACGGCAGAAATGAAAGCATATCTAAAGTAAAAGACTAAAATAACAGCGAGTAGAAGCACTGTCAAGCAATGCGCATGTGTCTCAGTGCATATGCTGTGCAATGAAGCCCACTGCGTTTGTCTCTTTAGCGCACACACATGCCATATTTTGGAAAAAGACAAGCTCAGATTTTAAAATAGAGTGCATTTGTAATACTCGCGTGACAAGCGCATATGCGAATGACGTCATAGGCTATAATCGATTATGGTCTATTACTGGATCGATGCAGAACAATCCACGATTAATTTCGAAACCCTAACTTCAAATGAGAACTAAAAGTATGTACTGAACTGGCAATGACA
This sequence comes from Spinibarbus caldwelli, assembly GCA_039654775.1. NCBI lineage: Eukaryota > Metazoa > Chordata > Actinopteri > Cypriniformes > Cyprinidae > Spinibarbus > Spinibarbus caldwelli. Next base: position 10,956,042 of record CM077242.1, read on the forward strand.
ACGTTCATATTTGAACACAAGTATGAAGTAAGCCAGTATGAAAATATTGGAGCACATCGTCGTTAATATACTGCTTCAAAGAACTGTTTCAAAGGTTTTGGACAATAACAGTCACAAAATCATGCACAGATGCACTTTGTAAATCCATTTGGAATAGTGCATACTGCTGGCACCCTTTACATACCATTTTCTAGTGACAGACCAACTGATTAATTAGACGATTTTTGGCCATTTTGAGATTATCATATCAGATAATAACTATGCCCAGCTGAAGTGTTAGATTTCCCTTGTGTCAGTTCCTAAATCTACTAACAACCCAACCATGGATAATTCACATTTTTCTTTTGTGAATTATAAGTACAAATTGTGTTAAACAAGCGTTCCTTTGGTTTAAGTGTTCATTTAATTTCTGCAATTTCATCTCATTTGCAGGCCCACACAGAACTCTGCAGAAAGAATTTCAGTTCTTTGTGAAATTCTTCACATTCATGGACCATACTTGTTCATGAAATTTGGCTAATTTGATCATGCTTTCAGCTAACAAAAAGTGTAGTGTTCTCAGCTCTATTTAACACATTTGAACAAATTTCTCTCAAATTTGTATTTTATACTGGTACTATACCAGCCATTGTCCAGCCTCCTCAACCCATAAGTCGACTACTATCATAAATGGTAATTCTAATGTGGTTTACTACACTATCATGGTTCTTTTTTTCCTGAAAGAATTCAATACATTTATTTAAAATAATGCCCATATAATGCCATATGTGAATAGTGATTCAGCCCAAATGTGAATGTCACCAGATGTGGAACCTCAGAATGCAGCTTTGATTCCCTTCACAACTTAAATTCATGTGGCACCTGCTTCTTTGAACACTGTCGAGCTCTGTTTCCTGATTGGCTGTTTTGTGCAAGCGCAGGATACATTTCACCAACATACTTCACATCCATCACTGCCCCTGCTTTTGCATCCCTCCACTTAATTTCATTGCAAATTCAACACTCATACACACATTTTCACGTTAATTATTTGAAAAGAGTATTCTTCGTCCTGAGCCGCTATCTGAGAGCAGCAACACATTTGTTTTTGGAGCTATAACATACTATAATGCTATTTAATGCATAGATTATAACACCCTTTCATGGTTCCACTAATAAAAAGAACAATGGATTATATACATGATAATTCATAACACATTGCATTTGGTGTTGATTCTATTTAAAAAATGAAAGGCAAGCATTAGAATCTCTTAGAATGGTGGTTACAGTCATTCATAACAACGTTACGCTGATTATAACGTGTTATACTATACATTTTCATGCCCTTGTGTTGCTACTATAATTGTATAGAAGTCGACAACTCTACATTATTTCACCCACACAACAAAAGGCATAAATTATAGAGTAAGTTGAACGCAGGTGAGCTCTTCTGACAGCACAATTCAGCTTCTTCTGTAATCAAGACCACAGAAACATAAAAAAGAGAACAAAAGATGAGGGACTGAAACAAGGGAGTGAAATCAAACTGATATCAGTCCTGAACTGACTGTCTGATGCTTTTGATATTTACTTCAAAGACGCCAAGGCTGAGCGCCGCTTGTGTTTTGTGGGTGGTTGGCTCGTGCCTTTATTCTTTTACTTTCAATATAATAAATGAATAGATAAATAATACAAAAACAGAAATTAATAAATAAAAACAACCACATCCATCTGTTAGGAAAGGGTTGACTAACTGGCCCACTGCTACATGTAAGAATCTACCTGACTACTAAAAATGATATTTATAGGTTCACAATCTAATATGTGCCAGGGGGAGCAAAGAAAAAAATCCTGAATGCACCATCAGATATTGGATGAATGAAATACTTTATGCCAAACTGATGAATTATCCCATTGAAAATAGTCTCAGTAATCTTTTATAAGCTTTACAGTTTTTTTCCAAGAGCAAATTGTTTCTTGTTTTGACATATTGTCAGGTGAAATCTAATCATGGTGCAGGTGAAATATACTGTAATAAAGACTCTACTGTCAAATGTAAATTTCACGCATAAAAATGTCAAATGAGGGTAGCGAAGGTACGAGCGCGATGCTGAGCTCTGGAGTGTGTGCCATATGCGTGCCACTTCCCTTTGATCTGTGTTCCTATCCTTTGTGAGTTCCTTGACTGTTTTGTAGAAAAGCTGAATGTCGATGCAGAAAACAAAACAAATAATGTTAAAGCAAAGTTGGAAATTTTCTGTCTCTGGGGTGGGATGACTCCTTTGTTTGATGTTGAGCTGTCAGTGGAGCAGTGAAGGAACACTGCACACGTTTGGGGCTGGATCTGAAAGGCCTGTGCTCTCTCTGTAGAAATACATCTCATTAAAATGGAGGCTTGAAAGCAGGAAGAGTGGAAATGAAAGCGGAAACAAGAGTAAGAAGAGGGCCAAGTGGGCTTGAGGGAAGGGGAAAATTAAGCACTTTGGAATAAGACTGAGTCCAAGGATTGAGGAAAAAAGACAAAATAAGGAATTAATAAATGTAATCTGAGAGAGAGAGAAAAAAAAAATGGACAAAGAAGAACTAAAAAGAGACAGAGAAGAAAAAAAATCACCTGCAGAGAAGCAGCTGTAACAGGTTAGACTGTTTCTCCTTCAAAGGACAGTGAGAGAGAAACAAAGCTTATTTAAAATTTAAATTATATATATAAAAAAACAGTATTATGATGATGATTATTTTTAAAATATGAAGTAAAATGCATTATTTAAATTGTTTTACATTTAATTAAATTGTATGATTGTATAAATGAGTTATAATATTACAGTAATATATAAATTCTAAATTTACACAATAGTTCAAAACTTTGATGTCGATCAAAAGACGCATTAGATTGATTTTTCTTCCAAAAAAAAATCTATTTCAAATAAATTATGCATTTTGAACTTTCTATTCATCAAAAAAATCAGAAAAAAGTATCATTGTTCCTTTAAAAAAATTAAAATAATTATAATAATATATAATGTCCTCTGAGCACCAAATTAGCATATTAGAATGATTTTCTGAAGGATCATGTGACACTGAAGGAGCTTTGCCATGACTGGAATAAATTATATTTTAATATATTAAAATAGAAAACAGTTAATTTTTCACAACACTACTTTTTACTGTATTTTTGATCAAATAAATGTAGCCTTGGTGAGCATATGAGACCTACTTAAAAACATTTAAATATTTTACAGACCCCAAACCTTTGTAGACATATTGTCTCAATTCACTCATCATGCCACAAGCAATATGTAAATTTTTGAAAATACCTCTATATAGATGAATCTCTCCACGCAGCAAATAAAATTGCTCCTGTTAGGCTGCTACATAGAAATACAAAACCACTGCTGCGTTTAGCTGTTAGGTCTGGATATGATTCTGCATGCATCCACCTCCAGTGGATTAAATGAATTGCTTTCTGTCTGAACTGTACATACACACAATGTCTTCCCCACCTACCTGCTCTAAATAGCATAGCCTAAAAACGTCATGCTGTTGCTGACTAGCAAGTGACAACTACGCTGCGTGTATCACTGACTACGTAGCACTACTCTGGTTTCCTTTATTCTCTTTGGCATCAGTAGCTCTCTGCAGTTCAATTTAGATTTGTTAAGCCATCTGGACCTGAGATTACATAACCACAGCACGTACAGACACATTTCCAAATGTAAGCCGTAAAAAGAAAGCCAACCTAAATAAACCGATTTAATCCAAGAACTCAACGAGTCCCATTGACATTGACACCTAAGCTCCAAAACCTTCACGCTCTCTTAATGATTCGAAAGTTATCGTCCACCAAGAGGAAGTGTTTAATGTCATCTCACAGTCTCACCTGCTCTCTGTGCCCAGCTCTAATAAAAAAACTGCAAGCGCTTCTAGTAATTTCCACACTTAAAACTTGTACTTTACATATATAATACTTGAGCTCATTTACAATTCAAAATCAGATTTCAAATAATGCTAATTTGACATGTCCTGAGGATGTTTTACATTAGCCTAGAGCCTTAACAGCATTGCATTTGTAGGCTTACATAACTTACCTCCAGAGCTGCCCTCAAACAGCCCCTGTTTAGCATGTTTTGGTTTGAGAGGCAGGCCATTTCACAGCTCTTTACATCCTTAAACTTCTTTTCACCTTCCTATGTCTCAAAGAACAAAAGCAACTATCAGAAGATGGGACCCAAACGGCAAGAAGCCCGACCTCTCTTAAACATTCATCAATCATCATTGCCAGACTAACTAAGCAGGGCATCCTGGCTTAATTAAAAGGTAACATGCCAAGCCAATTAAACAAGCTTGCAACTGGACAGGAACCTCAATTACATGTTTTATTTTAATTAATTGTCGGTGGCGGAACCCGTAGATGAACAAGAACGAGAAATCATCCATCCATCCATCCATCCATCCATATACAGTATATCATTATATCCATCTATCCATCTTGTCTATCCATCCATTGAAATCAAAACTGGATACATATGGTGAATTTATATGCAATCTTTAGCTACTGCATAAGAAATTCTTACAAGAATGGCTTAAAGGGTTACTCCACCCCAAAATGAAAATTTTGTCATTAATCACTTACCCCCATGTCGTTCCAATCCCGTAAAAGCTTCATTCGCCTTCAGAACACAATTTAAGATATTTTGGATGAAAACCAGGAGGCTTGTGATTGTCCCATTGACTGCCAAGTAAATAACACTGTCAAGGCCCAGAAAAGTATGAAAAGCATCGTCAGAATAGTCCATCTGCCATCAGTGGTTCAGTCTGAATTTTATGAAGCGTACGCTCTTCTGTGTCAGTTGCATACCGGATACGCTGTTTTTATTCAAATTAAAGCGTAAACAAACGTAGAAGACGTATCCTTGTGGCGCGGCTGACACAGAAGAGCGTACGCTGCTTGCGTCCAGCGGATATTCTCCAAAATCGCGCTACACTGAACTAGAGGAGACGAATTGTTGAATAAAATCGTTGTTTTGTTTTCTTTGCGCAGAAAAAGTGTTCTTGTCGCTTCATTAAATTCAGATTGAACCACTGATGCCAGATGGGACTATTCTGATGATGCTTTTCATACTTTTCTGGGCCTCGACAGTATTATTTACTTGGCAGTCTATGAGACAGTCACAAACCTCCCGGTTTTCATCAAAAATATCTTGAATTGTGTTCCGAAGACGAACGAAGGTTTTACGGGTTTGGAACGACATGGGGGTAAGTGATTAATGACAACATTTTCATTTTGGGGTGGAGTATCCCTTTAAATAACCCTTCTCTTATGTAAATTTACCATGGTAACCATAGCCTCGGCCAAAAATACCACATTACCATAGATTTACTGCATTATTTTGGCGGAAACCGTAGCATCATGAATCACAAAGATCCTGTTTTGTATTTGATAGATCATGATCTTGCGGGCCTGCTCCAAAATCATTATGAATAATGAGAGTCACAGTCGCATAAAAATGCTAACATGCCTGTTTATGAAGATACATTCATTAGAACCCAATAGGGAGCATCTTGGAAAAATCCTGAGAAATATTACATCATATAACACATGAGAATACACACTATTCCACCGTGCATTGTGCACCTCATAATCTCAGAATGCTCAAAGTACCATTTCCTCATTACAACCCTAAAAGCATCTAGACGGCACAAAACATAGATTCAGACAAAGAGACCAATATTTACCATCACCCAAGGTCATACGGGGGCTAAAGCTTCAGCTGGAACCTGGCAGCGCCATTCTTCAGCCATATCCCCAGAACGCTCATTCAAAAGGTCAGTCATTTACCATGCTCGCAAGAACAGAGCTCTCAGCACTGCGCCTAAGCCTTTTTATTGACGACTGGAGAACCACTGCCATTTCCTCTCAGGGTTAAACATTAAAAAGAACGCTGTGCTGACACTGAAAGAACCTTTGTTACTGAGGGAAGCTTATGGGGTTAATTTAACGGTGCCCAGGTATCTTCGCTTGCCGAGGTATATAATTCATGACCTCTGCTGGAGTTGAGTCCAAACGCTAATTAGCCTCTTATCACTGTTACAGCGCTGGGACAATGGCAGCCATTTTAGCTCTACTCAGAGTGCTTCTCATCTATCGGGCCGGGAGTTTCTCTGAATGGAAGGCCATTAGCAGTGCAGCTGTAGACATAAGACACAAATCAAGGATGCTGACAGTCAGACATGCATCTCTGGATAGTAACGAACAAATGCTGGACCTGCAGGCAGACACAGTTAATGACAAGATGTCTGAGAAATACAGTAGGGTTTGAACGCATGCTACAAAGCCTGGCTGGAGAGTGATGGAAAATGTGCTGCATGGTAGGTTATTCCATATACAATGGCCCCAAGTAGTTGGATACTTTAAGATCCTTAAGTCACACTTAAAAATGTAAACAGTGCATGCATCTGTAAGCATTTACTGCTAAACCAAAACTTTCCTTAGTCATTTTTGCAATTACTTTTTGCCAGCTGGTCCCAAGGTCCCAAAAATGTGTGCAATACATCCATGGTACACAGCAGGCGGCCTGCAGGCCACATTCGGCCCATCTGCATTCATTTTGTGCCCCGTGTCATGCTGAGGATTAATGTATTTTAACTATAATTTTAAAAGTAGCACAAATATTCGGCTGCATGACTTTATGGTTGTGTCATTTAAATGCAGTTGATACTCCTGACATTTTGCATTGTAAATGTGTAATGGCAGATGGTCCTCTTAGTAGCATGAAAAACAAACTTGTATTCAAAGTGTGAATGGGTTAAAGCAAGCAAAAAGTGCTCCCATTACAATGAATGGAGTTGTCATCACGTCAATGAGTAATAAATATACTTTATTATTATGGAAAATAGCAGAGATCGCTTGAAGAACACAGATAAACCATATACAGTCACGTCATGTGTTTATTGTCTTCATGTTTGATCAGTTCAAGTATTTCTATCTTCGTTTTATTCAGTCACAGCATTAGCTGGATGCCTTTGTCCATATCAGGGGTTTCCTTGAATGTAATGAGTTCTATAACTTCTGTGCTGCACATGTGGAGTTTTTATGTGAAGTCGCCCTCTGGTGTACAGTATGAATGAAACAGATATTACATGTGTTTAGTGCTCAGTCATGCGCACTCAGTCCTATTTTGGGCATAAATAGGAAAAATAATATTTCTCTCTAAAGAAATTTGTGAACTATATTTGCTCAAGAATGTTTTGAGTTTGAACCTTCTGAATTTGTTTAATAATCTGAGTATGAATGCTTTTTTGCATAAAATGGCTCAAATCACCAATTTTTACTCACAATTGACTACTGTCAGTGCAAATCAATGTCAGTGGGGAGGAACTGGATAATGTCATGTTTTTGAGTCTTGCATCTACACTCCAACACACTGTTTTATATTCTAAAGAGGAATCTTTGAAATTAACACAAACACATTCCTGCAGGGTCAGATGTGTCATCTTGAAAGAACATTACTTTTGTAAGGACAGCAAGAACATCTTTCCCTGCGGCACCTCTATTATCAGTCCTGGCAGAGTGAACCTGAATACCATCCTGCCCGTGACAGGGACAAAATAGGAACTTGAAAATTAGAGGAATATGTGACTCAGCAAATCTGTTGATGTGATGCTTTTCCACTGTATATCATCTCTGTACAAAATCAATTTTGCTGCAGATCAGGATTGAAGCAGCTTTGTGAGAGGACTAGAAGAAGTGCTGGTGGGCCGCGGAACATTCCAGCTGTCATCCGCAAGAACATTTAAGCCTTAAAAAGTGGTGGTATTGTCAGCAATGATGGCTGTGAGCCAAATGCTTACTTAATCCTGACAGTAAGATGCTGTCATGCTGTCTAAGAGAATACAGAACGCTCACCACTCATTTGAAGCACAGTTGTTATACAATTGAGGACATCGTCTCAAGAAGAACTCTAAATTAATGTGTGCAATCTGCTGCTTTTCAACATATGAAAAATTATGATGCATAATTCGACGTGATTAACATACTAGATGTGGAAATTATCAAGCCTGGTATGTAAACTAACTATGTAAACTAAGCGTTAACCCGCTGACTAACTAACTAATCAATAATTTAATTAACACTGACAATCTAGACACGTTTCATGCTTGTCATTTGAAAGGCTTGTTCTTTAGTGTGGACCTATTTCAGATTCTGACAACAAAATTTAATATGTCATCTTTAATATGTCAGTTTTCCTCCATTTGTTTTACCCTTTAAGTATTTCAATCAGAGTAAGAAATAGGGTAGAATAAACAACAGCAAGAATTAAATTTGTTGCTCCATCTGAGCTACAAGATGCTACACATTGTTATAGAGTTTATAGTAAACTGTGAAATAATGCTTTACTGACAGCAAATCTGATGTAATGCACACAAAAATCTTAACATCATGCTTCAGTGAAGCCTGAAAGAAAATACATTGCTTTTAAAATAGAGTCACTCAATAAAGGTACTCAAACCTTATGTCATGCTATTTATGCCACATTAGTGAGCAGAGAAAGACAATGAAAGCAAAAATGAATCATACGGCTGTCTTGATATCCAAAACACTGTTAGTCACTGTCAAAACGTATAAGATACCAGCTCCTGGTTTGATTTGTCTGGGTTCTTTGGATGAGATGGACACGGTTCCAAAAATGGCATCTACAAACTCTATTCATGTCAATCTTAAACGCAAACAGATGTGTCTTTTCAGTAAAATGATTGCAGTGCCACCTCGGAAATACTTGCATGTGTTTACCATGTATCTTCATTTCATTGTGAAAAGCTGTTTTATTACAAGTAAAAACTTTTGCGGAGAGTGAACCAAACAGCTTTCTTTTGCAGATATAGGCATTTTCATCTTAATCTTCCACTTCTGACAGTATCGCTACAGGGAAAATGTGAGAAAGCTTCCACTTATTGTGAGCTCAACTTATTGTGTTCAAGGGCACTGAACAAACATATTTCCTCAGCTTCCCTTAAGGCATATGTTAACATTTTGAGGGGGAATAATAATAATAATAATAATAATAATAATAATAAATAAATAAATAAATAAATCTGATTGACAGAGATCTGCAAAAAGACTATATACTCCTGTATTAGAAAAGCTGAATTTTCAGCAGTCATTACTCCAGTCTTCAGTGTGACATGATCCTTCAGAAATCATTTTAACATGATTTGGTGCTTAAGAAGCATTTCTTATCATTATATCATTATCAATGCTGACAGCAGGTGTGCTGCTTAATATTTTTGGGGATTTTTTTTTCCAAGTAACACTTTATTGAATAAGAAGTTTGAATAACAGGTCTTGATTTTTTTTTTTTTTTTTTTTTTTTTTTTTATAAAAGTCTTAACTACCACTACTGGGAAAAAACAAAATTGACCCTGAACATTTCAATAGTATACACTACAAAAAGAAGTACACTGCAACACTGCAAGCATTTGTGAGTAACTGATATAAGAGTGGAGAACTTGATTGCTTCATTAGTTTCCTAGTGCACTTCCTGACCAGCAGAAGTTTGGCTTAGATTGGCGCATCTGCACTTTAATGGGCAGAGCCAGTCAACTGCTGTTTCAAAGTAGCAATGAAACAGAAAATACTAAGGAGGCCTTTGTTTTTAAGGCTAGGTGACTGAGCTTTAACTTTGGAATTTTGCATGTCATCACATATGACCCAAACAAGCAACAGCCAAGGGGGTTATCATGTTATCATGCCCCTGTTGAACTTTACTGAAGTGTATTAGTGGCATCCAGTGCTGCAGTCACCGTTAGGCCAGGAAACAAACCCTGTGTACTCAACCAGCCTATGGGACGATAATCAAATTCAGTAAAACTCAAACCCTCCAGTCTTCATTTTGATATAAATATATATATTAAAGAAAAACACTAATAAAACAAACTCCTGCACCGCAAAAAGCACACAAGCCTTACATCTAATAAAAATAGCACGAAAAGACAGACAAATAGGTTGTGCTCTATGGGAAGCAATTACCAAAACAAAGAATATGAGCACAGCGGGAACGTAAGGATCACTGTTGCTTAGAAACAAGCTTTTGCAAAACAGATATCAGATTAAGAGGCAGCTGGGTAAGTCCTGCTTAAAACGCTCTCGGCGGCGTCCTTCCTCGCACTTGTGTTGAATCAGGGAATTAGGTGACTGAGGTTGTTCGGTGCAGATGTGAAGAGCCAAGCTCTGTTTCTTTCTTCTTCTAACTGCCCAGCTTGAGTCCTCTTAAACCCGAGGCTTGGTACACATCCCTTTCCTTCCCGCGGCCTCATTGCAGCACATTCCCATTGAAAATGCAATTACGGACTCTCCTTAGCTAGGTGGGCCCTTTTCACGGCATGCCTGAAACATATGCTCGTCTTGTGAGAGCGAAAGAAAGAAACCAGCTCTTAACATGACAAGCCCCCATGGTCCAATGAAGTGGATGACCTGCAGGGCACAGGAGTATGTATTTATCCTTAATCAGAGCACAATGGAAAATAAGCCTCATTTGTATCACGCCTAACTCCTTGTAAGCCCAAGTAGAGATGAAAATGCTGTACAATTTTATACCACAGGAACAGGCTGCCGACAAGCCAAAAGCTACGTATTTCAGATGAAAGGTCATGTTTTCTAAAGTAGAAGCACAATGGCAAAATCCATTTCCCTTCAAATGAGTCATTAACATTTGGCTGGTTTTACGCTCCACTTCCCCTGTTGGACCGCACTGCGTATACGACCAAGAAATTGATCTTAATCCATCTCTGAATGGAGAATCTCCATCAGCACGGCAGATTACATTAGTTAAATTTATTCTAATATCGCAAGCAATTCACACAATAACCCAGAGAACTGACCGTGCAATGAACTCAGAGGTGGGGACATTTATCACCAGTAATTACTAATGACCCTGAGATTAACCTTTCTTATACTACACAAGATCCAGGTAATGATCATTTTAGAAGGTTTTCTGGTTAAGGTGTTACCGTGTAAAACATACCACGATCAATCATAATACACTACCTTTTAAGCTTGACTGCCAGGTAGAGCAGATCTCTTTTCCTCTTGAATAAGCAGAATGAAAATGTACTCTTCTGTATTCAAACATTTTCAATGAGCAGTTTCTCATCAAGAACCATCAATAGGCAAATATCAGAGTCATATTATTCAGTACATGTCCTCATCATACTGTATATGTCTCAGCTGGAGAGAGTATTCAACTAGCTATCATATTAGTTTCCTTTTATCACAATATCATAATTAAATGGACTAACATGGACAACGGAACATTTTTAAAGAATATAATCAAAAATAGACCTATTTAAAAGCAGTGTGGGGGTAACACATTAAAAGTAAAGCGAGTTACTACTTTTCTCAAGTAACTAGTAAAGTAACACATTACTTTTCCATTTACAAAAAAATAGCTGAGTTACTTTTTCAAATAAGTAACCCCAGTTTTCCCATTTATTAATTGGCAGCTCCCCTGTCCCTATGTTGAGAGAAATCGGGAGTAAGTGCAGAGGCGCTGTGCAAACATGATGGTTACTGTAGTTCTAGACAAAATGTGAACATGCATTAACTTATCTCACAAAAACAGATTCAGCAGTCATCATGATGAATAAAAACAGTGAAATGGAAACTCAGAATATGAAAGTTCCAAAAGGTACTGCATCATAGAAATGATGCACCCTAATCTCACATACAGTGGGTACAGAAAGTATTCAGACCCCCTTAAATTTTTCAGGAGGAATGGCAGAGGATCCTCAAATCCAGGTGTGAAAAACTTGTTGCATCTTTCCCAAAAAGACTTATGGCTGTATTAGATCAAAACGGTTCTTCCACTAAATACTGAGCAAAGAGTCTGAATACTTAGGACCATGTGATATTTCAGTTTTTCTTTTTTAATAAATCTGCAAAAATGTCAACAATTCTGTGTTTTTCTGTCAATATGGGGTGCTGTGTGTACATTAATGAGGAAAAAATAAATGAACAAATGATTTTAGCAAATGGCTGCAATATAACAAAGAGTGAAAAATTTAAGGGGGTCTGAATACTTTCCGTACCCACTGTACAGTTTTAAGGTGGCTACATGGATTTTCTTCCAAAACAGGCAAATGGTTGTGAGGAGCTAGAAGCCTCCAGTTACTGAAGTCAGCTGATGAATTTGACATTACCAATATGGTGAGCGAGCCCAGCAGAGCATTTATCGATTAGGGGTTAGAGAAATGGAGCAGAGCAATACATGCACTTTGCTAATAGGCCTTTACTTATTCATGTTGAAAAGCAGGAGGGAGGAGGCAGTGAATCTATCTGACAAATGCAGCACAACACAAGTAAACAAAGTAAAATGCCTAAAGAGGCTACTGTAGCCATTATTCAAGTCTAAAGAAAAGAAAATATGGTTTAACTGCTGTAATACAAACGTGTGCTTCTAAAAGCAATGCTGCAGATTTAATAGCAGTTAAGCTCTATCAGCAACAGTCGTGGCATAATGTCAGTGGATTTAAAAGGCACTTACAATGAAAGTAAACAGGACAGCACAACAAATACTACAATACTCAAAACTATATCCACAAAACTTAAACATAACATGCATTGGTGATGAATAACTTGAAGATCATGTGCCTAGAAAAGTAGTACCACAAAAAAGGCACAAAATGGACAAATTTAAGATAAAAAAAAAAAAAAAATAATAATAAAAATAATTCATGTAAGTGATTTAACAAAAATGAAAGCCACATTTTTCTGCATTTACATCCTTGAAGTACATGTCCCCTTTTATTTCCAGCCTGAGTGCCTTTTATAGCAGGATTTTAAAAAAGAAAAAACACACAATGTCTCAAATGCTGTTGATAAAGGTTAACTTGTTCTGAACCTGGAACACTCCTTTAAATAGTGTTTTTTTTTTTTTTTCATGTGATACTTCCTTTAAGCACAAGATCTGTAACACACCTGAAGATGTCTGGCTTTACCCCTAAAGGATTCTAACTAATAATTCCCTATTTGAATCACGTTTAATAAGTTTAGGTATTTCCTGCGAATGGAGTGACTGTGGGGTGAAATATAAGACCGAATGTTGAGCAGGAAAGCCAAGACAGTGGAATCCGAACTACTCCCTGAAATCATTACAACAATCCCAGATGTATACAGAAACACATCTGAGAAAGACTGCAGGATTTAACTTCTGAGAACTCATTTAAACTAACCATAACATCCTCTGGCACTTTTGCCTCAGTCATTTGGTGAGAGGGATTTCTTCTCAAGACAGCTCCATACACGGACATGCTCTCATTCGCAGCTTTCCTACAGATGCACTCAGTAATTTTTTTCCTCATTAAAAAGTTTTATCCCAAAAGAAATGAATAGGGCTTTTTTTAAAAATCTGTTTATAATCATGTCCGCTCACAGGAGATGAAGACTTCAGTCATATCAGTGGCCTCATAAAGACTGTGTTATTTATTTATTTATTTTATTCCCAGTGAATAGGAGCTAAAACTCCTACACTACTCCAATAATAAACCATGCAAAAACCAAAAATAATAATATCTTTAAAATATTGCCAAGCAATGCTGCAAAAAACAAAATCAGAGAAGGACAGTAAGCGACACAAGCATATGGAAAACAAACAACAAAAAAAGAAAATCTTCAGAATGTTATAAATGTTCTGAGGATTTTATTATTTCCTCTTTTTTCCATGATGTTTGTAATTATTTAAAATGTATATATATATATATATATATATATATATATATATATATATATATATATATATTTTTTTTTTTTTTTACCACTTTGGCATGTTGACTAACGTATATCTTCAACATTGTCTAAAATGTAAGATATGTTTTCAGTGGACTTTCAAAATTTGCTTTGCTTGAGAAAGCATGAAAATGTACAGTTACAATGTTTTTTTCATTTGATTTAGTCGAGTTAGTTTTGCATCAAACACAATGTGATTTTTGACAATGTGAGATCTGGCAGCAACAGTGCATTTTTCGTGGACAGCTTTCTTTGTGCATGAAATCAGCCTCATGCCAGCAAAACAATGAGAATGCACTACAGTCCATAGCAATGGATTGAGTCATAGCAATAGAGCGGAGGCACCAAAGCTGCAGAGAATCTGTTCGCCCAGGAGCTTCCGTATCTGTCGTAGATTTACAGAAAATTACCGTTGTTTGTCAAATATATAATTAGACGTACTTATTCCCAACACTTTATTAAGCTTTAAGTGACATATCAAATGACAAGGGATCGACTTATAATCACATATACTGTACATGCACATATATATATATATATATATATATATATATATATATATATATATATATATATATATATATATATATATATACATATATGTATGTGTATGTATGTATATGTGTGTGTGTGTGTGTGTGTATGTGTAATATGACATCTACATACATTTGGCATTTACATATATGTTCAAATAACAGAGAGTGGAGGAGAAAAACAAAAAATATCCGGTCCAAGAGTGAAAGGGAAAATCTGCTTAAAAAAATGTATCAAAAAGGCCACTGAATTGAAAGGCAGGACTTCCAATCCCACAGGTGCCACATTAACTGTTGTGATTCGTCCGAGTGGTCTGTCTCCTCCCTTTATAACATCTCTGAGGGAAAGGAATCTGCCGACATGTGCATGAAAGTACCGCAGCTGCTGTGAGGATTGTACCAAACAAAGAAAAAAAAAGACTGCAACAATAAGAGGAAAGCAATCCTTCCATGGTGACATGTGTTCGACTGGTCAAATGACTAGACAATTTGCTTATGAATAGAGTCATGCTGACCAGTACATCCTCATCAGATCAAAAGCAAAGGCCAAGCTACAGGATACCCCCTCCTGACTCCTGACATGGCCAGAGAAAGGATGATTTCCCCAGTCTACACCACCCATATTGTCCCGCTCCGTGAGGTCAATGAGGAACAACTGAACAGCAGGGATCAGTAATCAATAACCTTTCACTTCTCCTGCAGCCATGCGCTGCTTCCACCATGAGGCGTCCATCTTGTCTCTCAATAATGACCTCTTAGGAGACCATTATTATTGTAAATTTACAACCGCTGAGCCCACCTTCTAGGTCCACTGGGACGATCAGTAACGTAGATTTGTCCATAGAGGAACATTTGCTGTGGACGTCCTCCATTGCCTCCACAAGATTTAACCGTCACCAAGAGGGAGATGAGAGAACATAAAGACCTGCGGTCATGTTATTAAATCCATCTGTTTATTTCAAAGAACGTGCTCCTATACATTGACCTCTCTCATGCAGGAACAGACAGGACATTGAGAAGAGGAATTAGACAACGCTATTATGACTTCTTACAGTAGTAGGGGCAAAGAGGTAGAAAATGTTTATAGATCTTCACTCATCTATGGGTTAATAAAGCCCACATTGAGGGATCAATTATGTCAGCGTAATAGCTTTAGACCAATCTCTTCCATGTGGCTGAGCACAGGAAACCGCCTGAAGTTTCCCCTGCAGAGTGATTGATAGGTTGAAGACTTGTGATTGAGTGACCCATGGGAGAGAGCAGCTGAGAACATGGTCTGACATCAGCTCCACTACATTTGGATCCTTTTCATTGTGGAGGGTAAAAACAACAGTGCAAATCGAGGCAAATCCTCTCGGAAAGCTCTAGGAAATCTCTCGCTAACTAAAACACCTTAATTTCTCCACGCATCTGGTCACAATGTGCTGTTGTTACTTGGAATTGATCTTTTATTTTCCCTCTTCTCAAACTGAGAATATTTTATGTTCTCATTTGAGAGCTACCAGCAACTTCCAGCCCCCACAGGACTTCACCCACTGCTTCAAATGTATTTGAAAGTCAAATATATCATTGAAAATCAAAAATGAGGCGCAATCAACGTGTTTTCCCCTGTCAGTCCTTCCATTTTTCTGCTGGAAACAGTATTGGATATTTTATACAGGTGCATCTCAATAAATTAGAATGTCGTGGAAAAGTTCATTTATTTAAGTAATTCAACTCAAATTGTGAAACTCGTGTATTAAATAAATTCAGTGCACACAGACTGAAGTAGTTTAAGTCTTTGGTTCTTTTAATTGTGATGATTTTGGCTCACATTTAACAAAAACCCACCAATTCACTATCTCAACAAATTAGAATATGGTGACATGCCAATCAGCTAATCAACTCAAAACACCTGCAAATATGTCACCATATTCTAATTTGTTGAGATAGTGAATTGGTGGGTTTTTGTTAAATGTGAGCCAAAATCATCACAATTAAAAGAACCAAAGACTTAAACTACTTCAGTCTGTGTGCATTGAATTTATTTAATACACGAGTTTCACAACTTGAGTTGAATTACTGAAATAAATGAACTTTTCCACGACATTCTAATTTATTGAGATGCACCTGTATTTGTCTTGGGCATGTCTTTGTGTTATAATTCTAAAATGATTATATGTATTAAATTCTTATGAAGAGAAGAGGGCATTTCCATTACAAATATAATACAACAAATGTATACTATATATAAAGATTATTAGATTATTTTAATTTTATTATTATTTTTTTAACAATATGTGATTTGTGTAAGAGTAAAAGAACCACATTCTGTTTGGCTGCTCTCATCTTTGATGGAGATGTCACATCCAGATCTCTCCATCTGTCTCACACTGGGCACCTTCAGCAGCATGTGATCTCAATGAACTCCAAGCCTGCAGGCATTTCATTAACCACCCGGCAATATCCCCAAACGAACACTGAAAATGAGGAAGCTAAAATGAGGAAGCTAATCAAACACCAAATATACAGTGGGGTCTAGAACTTTGAGACTACATTTCTTCCTTTGAAATAAATTATCTTAATTTGTTTACATTTATGATGTAAAATGAAGGAATATTTATGATGGAATGCCTCTAAATTGCTAATCAAAATCTCAAAAACGGTGACATTGATTTTTTTCGTTTTCCAGTAAAAAACCTTTCTCTAAAAATACATTTCTTTAACAATAATAATTTAAAATAAAAAAAAAAAACTATTTAAAAATGATGAAAATATATCATACTAAAGAAAATATAAAATGCACACAAGATGCTCTCTGAACAATTCTCATGAATCATCAGGTTTTGCACAAACTTGTGGATTTAAAGTCTATGCGCTGCTGTCATTAAAGCGATAGTTCACTCAAAAATGAAAATTACCTCATGATTTACTTTTCTTTCAGACGAATACAATCGGAGTTATTTTAAAGTTTTAAATATGGATTTGTCTTACACAAACATCGATCGATTTGCTTCTGAAAGCATTTATTAACCCACTGGAGCCATGTGGAGCACTTTTTATGATGGATGGATGCACTTTATTGGACTTCAAAATCTCAACAGCCATTCACTGCCATTATAAAGCTTGGAAGAGCAAGGACATTTTTTTTTAAATATAGCTCAGATTGTATTTGTCTGAAAAAAGAAAGTCATATACTCTTAGGATGGCATGAGGGTTAGTAAATCATGCGGTAATTTTCATTTTTGGGTGAACTATCCCTTTAAAGCAAAAAAACACATACTGAGAAATACTTCAATTCATTCTAATTTTGTATTAAATTATATTATTAAAAACAGAAAAAAGTTTCACTAGTGGTCTCAGACATAAGAACTGCACTACATAGAAATGGAAGGATAGCAAGAATCTGTTTGAGAAAAGGTGGCAGGGATGACCACTGATTTGGGAAAAATGCTGGAAAATGGAACACTGATGTCCTCCTTTTTATGTGGCTCTGAGACTTTAGCGGCACAAAACACTTGCCCTTTAAAAATGGACAAAGGAAATGATCTCCAGGGGTGATAAGTCGAGAGGTACTGAAACCGAGCCACCTTGAACTTCAGTAGCTGAACTATTGATTGGTTTGCCTTGGCATGGTTACAGAAAGTAATTTTGAGAAAAAGAGAACAGGGAGGAAAGAAATGATTAATTAATGTTAATGAATAATTAAGCACTTTGGTTCTATACCCAATGGAGCAACACTTACGAATTAAAGGGGAACAGGCGTTTAGATCTGCCAGGCCCATGAATGAGACTTCCCCAACAAGACTGAAAACTTACTGAATTTATGGAAGATGCTGCAGTAATTGGAGGTTGTTTTGAGACAGCAGATGTGGTAAGAGCACACTGAACTAAATTTGGCTCCAACAAGCTGGATCAAATCTAAACTTGCCACACTCATGCCCTGAAGTCATATCAAGAGTTAGCCGTTTTGCTCTACTAAGTTATTGATGTACGTATCTGAGACGTCTTACATTTAGAAAAACAGTTTAGTTTGTTTAGAGCTTTTATAAAATAAAAGATTCCTCTTAGTGAGATCACTCATATCAGATCAAACCAGATTCACTCACCAGTCAGTCAGTGAAGTCTGATTCCTGTTCTCTAGTCGGAAAACAACCTAATGAAGATTCACACTGGAATATCAACTTGTTCCGGTCGCATGAGCGATTCCTAGGACTGACGGACCGTGGCAAGAAGAAACGAGAAAAGAAAGCCAGCTGATACCCAAGAGAAGACTGGAGCTGTAAAATTGATTTATTGATCCAGAGTTGCCAATAAGTGATGTGGGACTCATCTCTCTGGATGAAGAAGTCTGGATCACCCCTGCTGCTGTTATAGTTCAGTGGATGAGAACACGAGAAAGACAGCATGAGGGGATTGTAACCATGTTATATATAATTTATATGATCCCAACATTTTAGTACTGTAAAGAGTATTTAAGAATTACTGGCTAAAAACTGCAATATAATGTAATTATATTGTATATAATGTAACAATATAATGTAATTTCTTTCAACAAGTAACACATGACAAATGCATATTTCATTATATGTGACCCGTGCTGGCAAAATGAGTCGGAACGCGCACTGACTAATTTTGAGCTACAGGCAAAAGAAGTGAAAAATGTCAGTTTTGGTCGAATTTGAGGTTTTCACAAAAATGAGTTCATTAAGCCCTCTTCTAGCGATCCCAATGCTCCAAATAGTAATTAAACATCTAAAATGATCTTTATGTGTACGTTTTCTGAGAGGAGTACCTTTTCTCTGCTCGCTTCTGGACGACTGCTGCTGCTTCTCACCACAAGTTGTAGGTCTATTGTTGCAAAGCACAGCATTCCAGCTTTGTGAATATTCATATCGAATTCTCGATGACATGAGTCCAAACCAGTGAAATATGATTTTTAAACCCATGCTGATGAAAACAAAACGATCACGCTGACTGACATTTGCAAAGCGCGTGCATAAAGACACGCCTTTCCGCGAGCGCGCGATCTCCCTTATAAAGTACATTATTGCGAAATATGTATTGGCGAGATTCACACAATCATAATCTGTTATGTCTTACATGAACATTTAGTTAACGGTTGGGGGAAAATCTGATGTGTAACATTATATTTGATCCATGCATTACAGTAGGTCTTAATATAGATCTGTCTCAATATTAATCATACATTAAAAGAAAAGACGGAATCATTCGCTGCTCTTGATTAAATTACTGTTTATTTGCATATTTGTTCTTATTTAAATAACAAAGATAAAATAAAAAAATAGCTACATTGTGATTTATAATATAGTAATTATTATTAAGAAAAGAAATGAAGGAAAATATGCAACGTTGCTTGGTGATTTTGCTTTCTTTAACTCGATTTTTCTCGAAATCAGATCTGCTGCCTTTATTGCCTTCAAACAGCTGTAGCTCAGTCATTTTCTCCCCGATTCCAACATGTCATATATCATTTTGAAGGTATTTTAATTGAGAATGTGAAAATAAAAAGAACTCATTTTAGAAAATTTGCGCATTCCGACTCATTTTGCCAGCATGGGTCACATATAATTTGCATGAACTATCTTCAGATCATCAAATACACCAAGAAGTTTTTTTTCTAAGCTATCAGCTCAATAAACCAGCTCCATTTAGGAGATATTTCCACATTTTTTTTTTTTTTGCTCTACCAAAGCACTATAATAATTGGCTGGAAAAGAGCTTGTGTTTTCGGTCCAAAGTCCGGTTTGGTCCACGTTTCAACACCAGATGCTCAGATTTTAGCAAGTAAAGCTTTCACACTGACAATCCCGGGCAGTACAACCAAATTACTTTATAGTGGAATTATGGTTTGTTCTTTATTTTTCTCTCTACAGGGACTATTTTCTCAGCCTGTCTTCACACTATTATGAGCAACACAATAAGTCAACAGAAGGTCAATGGGCACATGAGGTAAAGAAAACAGGAGCTATACTCTACAAATCCAACAATGGTTCATTATACATCCTTTAAATACATAAATGTAAATATACAGTGGCCCTGAGGACATTTAAATTACACTTAAAAATGTCATTGCATAAGAGACAAAATATCATATTGAAACAATCATATTTTTACATAAAACTCCACTTGGTTTGATATTTTATCATCTATTGCCATATAAGTTCAATTTAAGTATTCAAATAATTATTTAATATAATTTGAATTTAAAATATGCTTTACTTCATTACAGGGGTCATTAGATGCCCATTTTCCACAAGTTGATATGATTCTTCAGGGTCTTAATGAAAAGTCTACAACATACTTTGGTTAAAATTTCTCAATGGTAGTGTAAAAAACACCTTTTTTCCCCTGTCAAAAACAGCTCTGTTTTCAGCAAGCCATTTTTTAGTCCATGTTGCTTTAAATGCTAATGACTCTGCTGACCCCGCCCCTCTCTTCTGTGGAGTGATGAGCAGTACTGTTTACGTCTGCCGCGAAACTGGCTAACTAGCACGCTATTAGGAAAGGTGATTTGCAAAGATTTATAAAAAAAAAACATATACTCCTTCTGTAGGTGAGGCTGGATCACAAATGATTCGCGTGAACATAGACGCATTTAGGCAGATCAGGGATAATAGCATTCCCTTCAAAACGAAAGTAACCTTAATCCTCTGCGTCTTCAGCGGCTCAGATGTTGGGAGTAACTGACGACTGCTATATTCATTATTATATCCAACAACAAAATGCCTCAATCGCTTAATCGGAGACATTCTTGTCTTCCCCTGCACCGGAGTCGACACAATGGCAGACAGCTCACTCAGGGCAGGTCTAAGGTAAGACGGCCTTGTCAATCAACTATCGTAGGAGGGGCCTGTACAGAACTACGTTATTCTGACAGGAATCTCAGAACAGCCTGGTTTCAGAAAGAGGATTTTAAAATAGGGATTTAAAAAAAAAAAACAATGGGTGGATTTTTATCATTATAGGATGGATGTGTACACACACTCCCAACACATTCCAACATTTATGGTCAAACAAATTGTAAAGTGAATTTTGCATCCGATGACCCCTTTACAATAAATGAACTTGGTTTGACATTTTATATCCAATGCAATGGCATATATATTTAAATGTAACTTAAGTATTCAATTACTTTTTGAAGCCACAGTGTAACATCAGGCAATATCACTATAGAAAAACAATCCACTAAAGCAGAAAAGTCCGGCACTTTCTCCAGACAGCCTATTTGTAAGTCATTTAGATCTACGGTTTCTATTTCCATATCACTTGTACAAGTACTAGAATAATGCCCAGATGAAAAAATGAGTAACAACAGCAGACACAAATACAACATGAGCTTTACTGTAATGTCAACATTCCATGATTCAAACTCTCGTCACTGAAGTGACCCACAGGACAAAGAACACAATTCCCACAGCTACGGGCTAAAAAAAGGAGGTCTTTCCTGAATTCCGAAATGATTTTCCCAAGAACCAATCCATACCTTAGTAAATATGACGTGCCCTTTGCTTTTCTGAGCCTGGAAAGGTCAAAAGAAAAGAGCTGAAAGCGCAAGCACAGATTCAAATTGAATCAATAACATTCTGTTGTAGATTTCTGCAGCTTGGGAAAGAAAAAAAACAAGATCATTGGTCTTGGCAGAATAATTACAAACTCAGTTTCCCACATTGTTAGACATTAGACCTAATTTGCTCATATACGATCCCAACGCTGTAGATAAATCCAAAGCTAATGACTGCAGAAACATATCTGTAATTGTTAAACCAGCAGCACCTAAACCACATGCATTTACATTAGCACACACTGTTATTCTCTGAAACGATTGGTTGTTGTGCTAGTACTCGATGCCTGACTTAGCAATTTTAGATTGCCCCTTTCCCACTTTACCCAAGCATCAGCTAGTTCTACAGCCAGAGCTCTTTCCTGAATGTTTTATTATTCAGGAAGTTGCATTAATTAATGTAAGTGGACAGCAATTTTCCAGCAGAGTTTTGTCTATTTCTAAGTCCAGAGTCTGTTTTGAGCACCGAATAATCCAGATTCCCAGTGCCCGCTTTTGAAGGCATCTAAACCCCCTTCAATTAAGTAGTATTACTTTGCATAAATTTTACATATGATGTGCCTGCTGCATTTAAACCTCCACTTAGGGAAGTAAAATTATAAGAAAAAAACGAACTGAAACCTTGTCAACAGAATTCTCCAGCAGGCAGCAGTGAGGCTGAGATTGTCTTTGTACTGTAAAACAGGCCTGGGGGGTGATATCGGCACGCTCAAGCCCGACATTAGCATCTCGCTGCTAAACCTTCTAGAGTTCCTGCTCCGCTAGGGGCAGATCAAAGAACAATTCAGTCATGAACTCTTATCGACGCACAAAAGCGCCGTCGCGCCGCTGAAGGAGGAATATGGCCATAAAAAGGGATTGCCACTTTTCAAAGGAATAGTGTTTTTTCTAGGAGAGAAAAACAGCAAAATACAAGCATGTGGCTGCTGCAGATATCAGAGAGAGAGAGAGAGAGAGAGAGAGAGAGAGAGAGAGAGAGAGAGACAGAGAGAGAGAGAGAGAGAGACACACACAGAGAGAGACACACAGACAGAGAGAGAGAGAGAGAGAGAGAGAGAGACACACAGAGAGAGACACACAGACAGAGAGAGAGAGAGAGAGAGAGAGAGAGACACACAGAGAGAGACACACAGACAGAGAGAGAGAGAGAGAGAGAGAGAGAGAGATTCTGCGCAGTTAAAAGGATATTTGTGTTTTCTTGCATGCTGCATGCTCGGTAACAGCCACTGACTTCTAAAAACATGAACACAGAGTGCTGCTGTTTGCATATACAAAGTAAGTGTTAATGTAACTCTACTGTAGAAAGGAGATACAGAGGCTGCACACAATGTAATTATGCTCAGACATTTGAAGATGCTCATAGATTTATGATATTTACATAAGCCGCAAACGTCAGTGTCACTCAGGGTAACAACACATGGCGCTGGATTATGTAGTTTGTCACAATGTGTTACGCAACAAAGATACTAAAGAATGACATCCAAAAAAAAAAAAAAAAAAAAAAGTCACGCTTTCTCTGGATTCAGAACAACAGCCAGAGCAGGTTCCATAATTAATTATTTGCTCAGTTTAAAAGATGCTTTTGAATACCACACTATACTGAAATGTCCCTACCAGCTTATACCACAAGTTACAAAGTTAATATTAAATTGAAAAAAGTAAAACAAAAAATACTTAAATCATATATGCTACTGTTAAAAGGCTGCTTTTACTTAAACAAAAAATACTGTAAAAATAGTACTATTATTGCAATTTAAAATAACTTTTTTATATTTTAATATATTATTAAAATCTATTTATTCAAGGGATGGCAAAGTTGAATTTTCAGTACTAATGCTAGATGATTATCATCTGACACTGTTTACTCCATTACTTTAGAGCGGCTGACAGGTTTTCGTAAGTGAATAAGGGCATGTGAAACTGTGCAGAGGGATGGAGTGGAACAATATGTGCCTGACACAATCAAACAGAAGCTCACCTTGCATAATTGTCTAATTGCATGTGAGCACATCTGGCTGTTGTAATTGTATTTGTTCACGTAGTCAATTTATTTCATTATGGCCTCATGTGAGTCGACTTGAAAGTCAGTATTATGGACTGACTTCTCATTATAATCACACACAGTATGCTACATAATGTCAAATCTCCAAATGTTTTCTCTCTCTGCGCACTGACTGATACATACTTCTTACAAAAATGGAACGCATTTTCTCAATCTGGTATGCTTTAATCTGACTGGCTAATGTTAAATAACTTCTGAGTGTAAGGTATGCAAACTATACTTTTACTACTGCCTTTGCCTGTTAATGTTTTAGATTGCTTGTCTGACACAATAAGAATTTTCTATCATAGTTTTGCTTTTAATTAACTGTCGTACAGCTGACATGGACAAGACACTTTTTTTTTTTAAGTTACTCAGTATCCATGACAACAAATCATAATTGAGTAGCTGAGCATTTGGACAGGATTTCCAGTCATTAGCTCATCCTGTCAGTGTCTCGCTGGCTCAAAAGTCAAAGTAAACACTCTTACACTGCACTCCCCGAGCCTTTACTCTAAAACTGACCAGAACACTTATCTACAGACACACTGGCCAAAAGAAGCACATCAAATTTATAAGTGTGGCACTCCTTTATAACTCCTTTTTCCATATTTTCAACAAAATACAGTCATTATTATTAAATTACACAAATGGAAGTGCATCATTTGACCATAAATTCAACTTTTGCCTGGTAATGCACTTTTGTTCATTTTAAAACTCTGGTTTTGTTTTTCTGATTCAAGTGTAGGTTTGTTTTAATTCTAAACAACTATTACCAGCTATTAGTTTGATGCAGTCAACCACTTGTGCATAGAAACTGAATGTCACACGGGAGAGAGAAAAGAGTTGGCAGACTCTATTAAAGTCTGAAGAGTGAGTGTGAGCCTGAGATTGCTCTTAAGGTACCATGAAACTTATTTTCAGCTACTCCTCAGAGAGAGAAAGATGACTAACCATTGTTGCAAATAACAGCTACATGAATCAAAATGCCCTTTTAATCAAGTTCTTTTAAAAAAAAATAAAAATAAAGAAGTCTCTTATGCTCACCAAGGCTGCTTTTATTTCATTCAAAATACAGTAAAAACAGGAATAGTGTAAAATATTATTACAATTTAAAACAACTTTATATTTGAAAATATTTAAAAATTGTAATTTATTCCTGTGATTACCCCAGTCTTCAGTGTCACATTCTAATATGGTGGGGGGGGGAAATCATATGTATGCAATTAGTATCACACTAATGGACAAGCTGCTTTGAAGCTCAATGCAGTACAATAATGACATGCTAAACATCTCAGAGAGTATATCAGTTGTTTTCCCGTATTCTTTACAGGAGCAAATTTGTCAAGCAAAGGCTATAGTGTTGATGTGGGTGGTGAACTGATGCCCTCAGCTATCAGACAGAATGGTAAAATCATTCGCTTCTCTTTTCTGCTGGAAACAATCAATGTCGACCTCTCTGAGGATCAAATAATCAGCTGTAGACTATTTTTCCCCATGCTTCCTAATGACAATGCTTGCAAATTAGCTGGCTTACATCTTCCCATGCTGAGCAGCTGTATAGTTCTTTGAATGGCTGTGAATCCCTCCGTCTGAGCTCTTTTTTTTCTGAAACCCACACCAAAGGCCTTCGTTTTGTCTTCATAACAGACTGAGAAAGAGCGGGATCTATGATAAGCGGCTGCGTATTAATTTATGTTATTCGCCATCTGTCTGAATCTGTGTCTGTCTCTGAGAAATCGACAAGTACGAATTATGAACGAGGCAGTATGCTGTTTTCAAACTTCATCTGATCCAGATCTCGTTGATACTATTTTTTAACATGAGACTATGAGCCGGAGAGCAGCACATAAAACGGTTCATTTCTCACTATTACAGGTAAAAGCATAAAGGATGAACTTCTGCTGATGGCCGAGATCCCCCCCCCCTCCCCCCCTCCTTTGCATTTAAATGACAGCCATATATCTCTGTCTCTTTAATTATTAACAGGACTCAAATTAAATATGATTACAAACTATGGTCAACGATGGAATTTTAATTACCACTAATAAGTGACCATCTGCCTGGCAGCCAAGGGGCAAGAAGGGGGTGGAGGTCCAGGCCAATAAGAATGGAAGCTGGCATTAGTGACGGTGTGCCTCGCTGATGTCATCCATATGAGTGAAGAAAGCATCCCAGCCCCATGTGTGTCCCGGGGTCGGAGATATTGACCCTTCCGTCCCCCAGACATATATTTTGCATGCATACAAATACAGTGAAGACAGCTCATTATCAGTCTTCATCTTCACACTTTACTTGGAATGGCATTTTCTTTCCCAGCAGCCCCTCACTGATACCATAAAAAGCATGAAAGTCTTGGGGCTGTGCATAGATTGTACATGAGACTTCTGCAGAAAAAGAGTTACCTTTACATTTGCTGCTATCAAAGTGCTATACTTTGATCACTCACTGTGTTAAAGTCAAGGCAAACCCCATTTTCTGTAATATGACGTATTTACAAAAGAAACAGGATATTCAAAGAGGAAAAATTCATTTTATGCATCAGGAATTGATTGGATTGTGAAAAGTGGGCAATTCATACCAAAATTGAGCCAGAACAAAAACAAGCTTGCAAAAAGATAACTAGATAGCAATCTGGCTATGATTTAAAACTATTCAATATATATATATATATATATATATATATATATATATACACACACACATATATATATATATATATATATATATATATATATATATATATTTTAATCAAGAATTGTAATATACAATGTATTACAATACCACAAATAATAAAATAATATTTAACATAACATTATGCATGTAAAATATTGTGTGACTGATCAGTCCCATTACCACTGGCTGACTGAATGTAAAACAGCATTGCGACTTAATGATAAAAACAACTTGTGTGCAAGGCTATAATAATGAACACAAATGGTTCCTATTGCTACTAGGAAAATAAAAACACGAGTTTCACATGAATTGTGCAGAACGAAGGTTACCATCTTTACACTTCAGGAGTGGCTCATACAAAGAATGTGTACATATCTGTGCACTGCATACGAAAATAGTTCATAAAAAAAATAAATGCAGTACATAGAGCCATTGTGTGCATGGGGCTCCCTTGGTAATCCAGGAAAAAAATAAAAAAATCAGAACAGAATGTAAAACTGAAACGTGTGACCAGCAGCCTCCTGTGGACGTCATTTCATATCTCTGTCTATTCTGTATGATCTCTCGTTCTCTCTCTCACAGTTGCCTGCGCGGTGTACATCAGCATGCTGCATAACCGTGCTCTACACCAGGGACTTCCGTATGCCTTTGCAGCTCAAAGTTAAGATAAATGCCCAGCTCGGTCAATTCAAGCAGAATCTCTCTTTAACTTTCCCTTGCTATCTCAGTGGGCATCCTGTTAACATTGATGAGTTCAAATGCACTTCCTCTCTCTCTCAACAGCATTCAACTCTCACTACTTCACTCGCAGGCGCTTTATTTGCCAGTAAACAGGTGATTGCCTGCCGTGTCAATGTGAGCGAGAGAATGTTAGAGTGAAACTGAAGGTGTTGACAGAGTGTCTTTAATTGTCTCGGGTTTAATGTGCTCTCAGGATCTTCACTGCTCTTACTCTGCATGCAAATAAATCAGAGTGTATGCGCATGTCAAAAGCAGCCTGGAATTAACAAGAAGCAATTTCCTCTATGCTTGTCTTTCATTAGCAAATAAAATGGACAGTATTTGGATGAACGCAGGGTTTAGACCTTACTGTGTGAAACAGCTGCTCTTTATCGCATGTGACACCAATCACTTGAATGCTGTTAATGATGTAAACACACAAAATGAAATATTAAACGGATGTCTGCTGCAGTAAGGGGAGAAAACGCACGGGTCAGAACATATCATCTAGTCAATGGCATCCAAAAAAGATAATTATGAGAAAAACTATAGGGCTAATATTTTAGGGTAATATTTTTTTGTATTTGTTCTTAAAATATCTAATTTTATTTATTTATTTATTTGCAATTATTATTCATTTTGCACTTAAAAAGCAGGGCTTTTTCACATTTAAAAAAAAAAATCATAAACTTCAAGATAATCAAAATGAAGTTTATCCCAAAAATCTGTGTCCAAATAGTCTCCCCAACCTGATCTCATGGGAAAACTATTTTATGAGGTTGTGATGTCTTATGAATTTGTATGCTTTGAATTCAAAGCTGGGTAGTAACTGCTTACATGTAATCTGGATTATGTAATCAGATTCCTAAATTTAAGTACTTGTAATCAGATTAAATTACATTTTAAAATACTCAGAATCAGACTACAGTTACTTTTTTATTGATCACATGATTACAAATTGTTCACACAATAGCAATAAATTATAAAGCAATATATTATTTCATCTTAAATACTTACTTGAAGTACCCCTGAGATTTTAAAATAAATATTTTAATAATTATGTATCACATTTGCATGTTCATGGTTCTCTGATGTTGGTTAATGGTTACATAGCTTGCAGGTAAACAAATAAAATATTGTTTTTTGTTTTTGTTTGTTTGTTTTTCTTTTGATTGATGCTATTTTAAAATGATTTATTTTAATTTTACATTTTTATGATTTATTATTATTATTTATTATTATTATTATTTATTCTGATTTTCATTAAACTTACGAACCCCAGTTTGGGAAACCTTGATAATGTACTGTAATGTTTAATGGACTTCACATTGTCAATAACAATGAATGAAATATATTCTCTTTTTCTTTGCAATTTTATATCATTATGGTACAAGATTATCCTATTTAAATCAATGTGATAAATGAGTTACGTCAAAAGTAATTCGAAAAGTAGTCTGATTACATTACCTTAAATGTGTAACAGTTTGTTGTAAGTAATGTACCCAGCTCTGTTTGAAACATACTAACAATGTAAGGTTTTTTTTGTTTTTTTTTGGTAAGGTTTTTTTTATTTTTCACTACATCACTGGAGCGTCAGAAACAAATGTGACAGTATTAATTTATATGAATTAGCCACCAATTCGCCAAAAAGTAAAATAGTTATGAAATGCCAATGAGATTGTGTTGGTCTTCCTCTGAAACGTAGCATCATTTCGTTATACCTTCCAGCTCTAAACTAGTTTCAGTGTAACACACTAGAGAGTAGGCTGTGAGGTAAGTATATATGCTACAGAATAGTATGATATAATGAAATGTGATATTTATTAAATTAAAACAAACAGTAAAATGTCAGGACAGCTCCAACAGGAATCATCTAATAGCCTTTCCAGGAACACAATCATCCCACACATACGAACATGAATAAAACCTCAAATCATGCTGACTTACAGACCTGAGCCACTTGGAGTGACCTAGCAACCACCCAAAACACCCTAGTAACCATATAGTAATGCCCTGGAACATTCCCATAACACTGGTATTATGGCAGCAAATTTTGCACCACATATTTACTACATCCTTAAATATAAAAACAGTTCTGAATACTGCTAAATAACACTATTACTGGATTTAATAGACACACTCTTTGAAGTACAGATAAATGCCATCTGTTTCTGCAATGACAACACAGACAGTTGCTAAGAAAAAAAAAAAAATATACAAAATGTGCTGGCAGGTTTCACTGTAATAAACAGTGTTAGGAACATTTGTTTAACAGCATCACTATGTTTTGAATTGTTTACAATATTACCCACAAGAAAAATTACACATAGTCCTACTCATTCTTTTAATGAGACTGCAAATAAGAAAAGAGAGCAACAAACAGCAACAAACTGAGCCATAATAATCGATGCAATAATATGCATTCTTATAAACGCTTCAAATATCCAGTGAACATTAGGAATGGATATTGCAAATCCAACGTAGGACTATATCAATATCAGCTACGTACACAACTTAAAATTGAGAAATGCACACAGAAAATAAAACAAACAAAACAAACCCCCCTCAAAGTTCCACTCTGCCATAAGTCTTCCCTGTCTGTTCAATCAGTGTTAATCATCTCACGTGGCCGCCACACAAAGCACAGCGACACTGGGTACTGGACACCTGTGCGGCCACTTCGTCATCAAACGAATGCAGATTTATTCCACGGCCGAGTATCCATCCATCTCCACAGCAACAATGCCACCTAGAAATAGGGTCGTGCTGGAGAGAACGAGCGAGAGATGAATAACTACACCTGGAGATTTCATTACATGGACGTGGAGCACAGGAGCCAGGCCTTAACTGATATTTTCAGCCTGGTACACCCTAGAATGTCTAAACAGTGGAATTTCTGAGCGATTGCCTATCTAAATAATGCAAGACTGCTCCCTCCGCTGAGCTCTCAAAGCCAAGATGCAGGAAACATCTGAAGATGACAGAAAACTGGAGGGGGAGTAGCTTTCTCTCTGGCCTTCTGCACAAGTCTGCCCATGTTCATTTCTAAACACTCCAGTGTAGTGGTCTCAAAGTGAGCCGTTGGCAGAGTGAACTTCCTTGAATGGGGGATAAAAACCATTTTCCTACAGTATAATCTTGAGCTATTATACCGCATTTCCAGAGACATGGCTGGCCGTTGGCCTGTGGGCATTTCCATTGCTATGCATTGACTTTGCCATCTAGGAGTTAAAGGAACATATAATCCTTAAGGGCAACAGTAGGTCAGTTTGAAACGTTTTTACAGTCTATTTAAGCGACTTCAGGCTCTCCTGAACTCCTCACTAAACTGAAAGCAAATACAACTACAAACATAACACTAAAACCTAATACTATGTTATAAAAAAAGACTTACATAAATAAATACAATTTTAATTCATATAGTTTGTATTTTTATTTTTTAATTTACTAAAATATTATTTTGTTTAGAAATTGTATTTCATAGTTGTTTCATATCTTTTAAATTTTAAAATATTACCGTTTTATTATTATTATTATTATTATGAAAACTGTACATTTGTATTTTAACTACAAGTTGTAAAATGACAAAATTTAAAACAAAACTTCACCCATAAATAAACTTTTTTCATTATTTCTCAAAAGAATCAGTCAACATTACTCAGTCAACAAAAATAAATTTTTTTTTTTTTTTTCCGAGTCTGTTGATGTATTTAATTGGATAAATATTAAATCATAGCCAGACCAATAAGGAAAATTAAATGGAAAGAAAATTTTTCCAAACCACAGTCATCTATTAATTATGTCCCTGATGCATTTTATATCATAGAGGCAGAAAGTTAATTGACTTGATATATATTCTAGTGGCACAAAATGGAAAATTTGGAATGGAATATACGTAGAAGAGTTTCTGTCTCTTTTGCTAAGAAAGAAAGAAAGAAAGAAAGAAAGAAAGAAAGAAAAAGAAAAGTGGTAAAGTCATGAGAAGTCTACAGCAAAACAAACTCATCTGATGGATATAATTTCTGCCTAACTATATCAGTGCAGAGAGTCATTGAACATTGAAACTATCATTATGTGCAATTGATATCTGTGTCGGAATAGAGCGGCTTTGTCTACTTATAAAGAACCACCAAAACAGTTGTTAAGAACAGAAACACAGGGAGTTAAACTCAAAAGGCTCACAAAGGGAGGGAGAGACACTTCCATCATTATCAGTGGGAAGCATAGAGGCTCTAACAAGGACACTGGATGACTTTGAAACAGAGGATCAAATAGCTTCATCAAACGTGGCAGAATAAACAGAATCAAGACTGGTTACCACTCCGCTATCATGTGTGCTCTTCCCATCAAAGGCACTCACTCACATGATGTTCCTGAGACCGGATAACACAGAGCAAGTACAAATGGAGAGATGCAACAGAGAGAGGTTGAAATTATACTTTGTGGTTAAAGCAAAGATGAAAACAAAAGGACAAAAATACACACAGCAGCATCTGTTGTCGCTGGAAAAAAAAGTCCATTTCAAGCAAGTCAATAATGAGATTTGAGACAATGGCTGATTCATGTCATTTTACAAATCGCTACTGTTGAATTGCTTTTAAATTTGCAATCTCACGCAGCATGCAGATATGAGGTTGGGCCGCACCGTGCCATACTAAGCACCGCGATCACTCCTCGCGAGGAGAGAAACGCAATATCTCTTGATTTCATAAGGATTGGCTAGTCAAAGTTCATTCCTCATTCATCTGACTTCCTGCAGCGCGATCCATATCTGCAAATCTGACAAATAAACAGAAGACAAGGGACTGAAATTTTATTCTGAGGTGAGTGGAGGGAGGGGAAGTGAGGAAGAAAGAGAAATGAATTTATAAAGAGAAAGAGAGAGAGATGGGCCAGAACAAAGAGAGTTGAGATGGGAAGTTTTGTCTTTCCAGCATGTCGTGCTGTACGTCAAGCGAAGAGGAATGGCATAATAAGTTTTAGCACTCCCGTGGGCAGCCGCTGGCCTGTCTGTAATATTGCTAGCAGCTCGCACACGAGATCCGCGGCAGCAGAGGTGCCATAACAGAGCCCAGGACAACCCTAACCGAGTCCCACTGCCACTCTGCCAGAACAGAACTGCTGTAAATTCACAGAGGTCCTGGTGGACTCGCCGGCGATGCCAGAACCACAGCCCGAAAGAGGGAGTCGTAATCAGGATGGTCTGGAACATAGCCCTACTACAACTGGAACAACCATTAATCACGCTCAGTGGAGAAGTTTAGTACAGAACCTGAGGAGGGAGAGAGAGACACTCAACAGTCAGGTGAGCATATCAGCCTTCAGAGTGGGATCTGAATACTTCTGGCATAGTGTCTAACAGTTTTCTACTAAAAACAGCCAACAGTGGACATGCATCACAGAAGAAATCTAAAAAATTTTTTTATTTATTTTATTTAGTTTTATATTATTATATTATATTGTATTGTATTATATTATTTTTTAGTTTAGTTTAGTTTAGTTTTTTACTCAAGTTATTTCCACCACACCTCCTATTATTTAATATATTTTTGTGATGAAAATAATATATTAAACATTTTAGGAATAAAATGGTAGACTAAATACACATTAACTAAATAATCTCTTCAAAAATAATACAATTAAAAATATATTATATTATATTATATTATATTATATTATATTATATTAATAATAAATAATATTAAATAATATATTTTAACTTTTTGTATAATTTGACTATATGACATTTAGACCAGAAATGGTAAATAATAATAATAATAATAATAATAATAATAATAATAATAATAATAATAATAATTATTATTATTATTATTATTATACCCACATGAAAAAATACTATAGGAATTTATAGTAAATACTATAGTGTTTTTGAACCATACTATAGTAAAGTGTATTATACTGTATATAGTATAGTATTTACAACACTTTGTTAATGAATGCTACAGCACTGTCATAATAACTATAGTGAACTGATAAACTGTAATAAATACTGTAGTATACTGTAGCTTTTACTACAGTAAATTGTAGCGTATTGTAGTATAATATACCTTATAGTTGTAGAAAACTTAGTACAGTATTGGGTAAAGTAATTTGTTTATATTACTATAGTTGTTATATTACCACAGCAACTATGGAATTACCACAACAAATTAATTCAAGTACTTTACTATAGTATGGTTCAAAAACACTATAGCCTTGTATTTCTATAAATTACTAGTATTTTTTCATGTGGGTAATAATAATAATAATAATAATAATAATAATAATAATAATACTGTCATTAATCCATATTTTCTTCACTGACACTGTTGTTTCCTTGGTAAACAAGTGCATTAACTGAACATTAACTTGGTTAAAAAAAAAAAATAAAAAAAAAAAAAAAGGCACATTATAAAAGAAAAACAAGAAGAAAAAGGTATATGACACTGCCAGCCCAAAGTTTGAAAGGGTCATGTGACACTGAAGGCTAGCGTAATGGGCTGACAATTTAGCTTGGCCATCATATTCTGACAGTTAATTAAAAATGTAATAATATTTCACAATATGACTGTTTTTCCTTCATTTTTGATATATAGCAAATAAATGCAGCCTTGGTGACTTTTTTTCTTAATTTTTTCCAAACATTCAGCTGCTCAGTAAGAGTATTTGAAAAGAAATGATTAAGGAGTGTTAAAAAGTTTCAATGTTACTTTCACATAACAAAAAGTAGTAGTTAAAATCTGCTATAATGAAAATCAACACCTCAGGCATAAACGTTTCCAAAGCTGCAAAAACCAGCCATTTACGGGTGAGAGAAGTTGATTTGTGATTTCATTACCTTCACAGGTCACATCTAAAATAAACAGCGACAAAGGAAGCCAAACTCAGTAAAGCAAGTAACACAATGAGGGAAAGGGACGATCAGTTTTCAGAAATCACAGCAGGAACACTAAGCGAGGGAATTCTCCTGAAAGATTTCCTGTGATGGAAAGGAAAGGCTTGCAGACCCTACGGCACACAAGGGGCTGATGGGAGACTCTGATTTGACACAAAGCAGTTCTTGGGGCACTCCACAGAACTGCCACATACAATCAATATTACAACTCTCACCTAATACAGCCCCATTTTCCAGCAGCTACAAGAGTTTTAGTTTTAGAGTCACCAATACAAAGAATCTCTAGAAATGCTAACGGTTTGTGTACAATTAATACAATGAAGCTAGTAAACAGGTAAACAGCTTTCCCTGCAACACCAAACACTGTAAATACCAGCTGCTCAATCATCTCATTATAAAATAGCTTTAGGACTGAATGCCGATTGGTCAATACAGCATTCCTAAACAAAGGATAAAGTAACAATGATGACACAAAACACCTGTTAATGAAGCTACTATGCATTTCACTGTGCATTGAAAACACTTTTTTTTTTTTTTTACTGTTTCCATGATATCCTGTGGTGTAAGAGCTGCACTCAGTGAGTTA
This sequence comes from Spinibarbus caldwelli, assembly GCA_039654775.1. Taxonomy (NCBI): domain Eukaryota; kingdom Metazoa; phylum Chordata; class Actinopteri; order Cypriniformes; family Cyprinidae; genus Spinibarbus; species Spinibarbus caldwelli. Next base: position 10,990,813 of record CM077242.1, read on the forward strand.
AAATAATGTTTTGATAACATCTGTGATCTTAACATTTCCATTGCTCAGTAACTTTTCTATCAAACCAATAAGGCAGTGCTATATTGTGAATATATAAGGTTACAGGCACAGCACTGTGTCTCTATTATCTGTTTTAATATAAGCTTGCTACAATGGGCCTCAACGTACTTTCATTAAAACTGCATTAAACTTGCTTTGCTGTAAATCAAATGCCACTATGCATGAATAACAGCAGTGTGTCTATGGCAAACCAGCAAAGCTGAATTGGAAATTTTAAGTTTCATATTCATCACATAGTTGTAAACGAGATCCAAATCGATAATGAAATGACTTGAGTCATTGGTGACTTGGTGATACAGCAGATTGTCCATCAAAAATGACAAAACGCTCAATTACAATGCATTAAGTGACTTCTATATAGCAACAGCTAATGACAGTTTATGAACAGGATGCCAAATTGCCATTAACAACTAGTTTTGAGTAATGATGAAAAGATAAAATGCCGCCGCCTGTTAAATGCATCTTTCACCGTCTGATGCTTTGCACGGCCGCAGTGATCGATGCGTGATTTGGAACGCACAAATCAAGTGACCCTTGACAAGCTCTTAATGACAACAAATGAGCATCTCACATCGTTCTTCACCGATCCCTCTGTTTTTCTCTTTGTTTCTCATCGCCCATACTAGGCTGTCATCAGACCCAATATCACGATCTTATTAAAACAAATGAGCTGATCTCACAACAGTCTGCTCCAGATCCCTGTGATGTAATTTGGTCATCTGACTAGGTTAGGCTCAGAGGAAACAAAGCGATGACTGGAATTCGATAGTATTTTCGTCAAATTTATGAGCATGGCTGCTTAAGTGACACTAATTTGTTGATGAATCCTTTTTGTGATTTCCGCCATTGTTAACACAAGAATGGGATTGAATTTTTCATGTCTGTAAGCATGAAATAAGCAGAAAATTACAATAATAAAAAAAAAATGAACAATAAATTCTTCTTTAAACTGAAAATAGAGAGTTTTTGGATTTTCGATACATAGATATATAGATATAGATGATATATAGATAGAAAACTTAGGATTTATCGCCTAATACATAAGTTATACGTTGTATGTTTTTTTAAAGTTTGCAACTTTTTGCTATTTATTTATTAGAAACATTAATTATAAACATGCAAAACAGACATTTTTTCACAGATTTTTTTCAAGCCTATATTTATTCATGTAGTTCAAAAAAGTTCATACATGCTGCATGAAGAGTGAACGTCCATAAGGTTCAAAATGCAATACTCTCACTGAGAACCTTTCACTGCAATTTCACATCGCTCGCCACCTTCCAGCGTCTTAAACAGTGATCTCACGGTGATGGGGACAGCGAGAGCGGGGGCACAAGTGAGAGACTGAGAGAAAAAGGGGAACATTAGCACAGACAGACACTGCTACTCCGACACACTGGGAAGTGATGGAAAGAGAGGAAGAAGAACGTGAGTGAAGACTGGAGCCTCTGCGTTTGACATGTGGAGATATCAAAGCCGTGGAGGTGGAGAGAAAGGCAGAGGAGAGCTCATTAACATCGACATACCAGTCTCTGACACAGCACCATGACACCATAATTACTGCCACACTCAATAGTCCTTCAGCTCCACCCTCACACTGCTCCAGACAGACAGAGAGAGACACAGACGAAGGAAAGAGCCAGAGAGATGACACCCATATACACCCATATACATTCAAAATGCTTATTTATAATGCTGTAAAAAATGCTAGGGCCCTGGCCTTTGTGCATATGCTACAGACAAGTCATGGTGCTTATTTGGGAAATGCAGGTTTGAATCCGGTCTAACGGTGTGTTCAAGTCATGTCAGAGAGATAGTATTTATGAGTCAAATATACATCAATTGCACCACAAAGTTGGAATTACAAGTGGGAAACTGAACTTTCCTGAGATTGAAGGTATATTTGTTGAAATATTTTTTATTATTATTATTTTATTTATTTATATTTTTATGATTGATATATATATATATATATATATATATATATATATATATATATATATATATATATATATATATATATATATATATATATATATATATATATTTTTTTTTTTTTTTTTTTTTTTTTTTTTTTTTACAATAAAAAGTCAAATATACAGTCATATTCTACAAATACAAATTCAGCTCCTTCATAAATTGAATAAAAAAAATAAAAATAAAAAAATTCATTTATTTATTTTTTTTTTGGTAGAAAAGGTACACTGTCATCTTGCTCTGACCAAAGTGATGTTGAAATTATAATTTCCCAACTACATAAAATAAGAACTTCCAAGGAGAGCATGAGCTTTATTATTAACACCATAAGTCCATCCCAAACTCCACTTTCTACACAATAATTTCCTACCGCTTCTGGATTTAATAATAGAATAAATCCAGTTATAATAAAAAATGCACTTTTTTAAATACACTATTATTAATAAAATATTATGTATTTTAGTACATGGCCATGAAGAAAAAAAAACATTTCTTGGGTGTTTTGAATTGTTGCTATGCAGTTGCAAAGGTGTTCTGAGATGTGTTTAAAGTAGTTGCTAGGGCGTTAATAAATTATTGCTAACGTATCCTTGGTAAGAGTGACTTTTGATTTGTAGTCATTTAAATAAATAAAATAAAATTTAATTATAAGCAGATTTTATTTATTTATTTATTTATTTATTTTTTTGAGAGTCTCGTTGCATATGTCTCCAGAATAATATGATATGAGGCATCAATCATGTCATTCACGTCAGGCAGTACAGTTAAATATTTTCTCTATAATGGTATAAAACTTTATTCTAACTAACAAAGCATATATGCAGTGTTTTGCGGTTATGACTCTCACACTGTAAACGCTTTCCTGCAGACCTGTCAACGGAACAGCACTATCCATTTCCTTTCCATTGTCCCTACATGACAGCGCTCTCCAGATTTGAATGCAGGCCAGAAACCTGACCACAGCGTGCCTGAGGAACCTTAGAAAACAGCTCTCTGCACACTAGACTACAATGCTGACATTTTGAATGGAGCGTCAATAGGCAGGAGCGTGCCGGCATTGCATGCATGGCAAAGCAGACACAAAAGAGAGGCATAGCAATATAATTAACATTTAGAGGGGCAAAATGCAGTATGAGACATTGAGAGCACAAACACGCACAAAGACGACAGCCGGCACAATAAAAGGCCATGTTGACAATACATCTCAACCTGGAGGAAGGAAAAAATAAAAAAGGAAGTGTTTTTTTAAAGCCAGACTGAGCCGGTGCTGCTTGTACCATAAACATGCACACGTCAAAGCATATGTCGCATAAGCTGTAGCAATTACAGCAGAAAACACATTCGCTTTAGAACAACGACATGCGCCGTCGTTGCCATAGTAAGATCAATCCCTACACTCTCTATTGATCTACGAGCTGATGGCTGCATTAATTAGGACAGTTGGGAACAATTACTCCATTAAATCAAAACATCCACAAATGCTTACAAAAAGTAAAGCAAAACCCCCAGGGTACATTCATTAATGTGATCAATTTGATTCACAGGATGGAGTAGACCTTCACTCACCTTGAACTTTGACCTCTCAGACTAAACTGGTTATTATCACAAAATAAATGATTGATGATCACAGTCAAAAGGCCTGTCATGGCTAAATGGAGGACTAGCAAATTAAGGAGTTAAACAGAAAGGCAATAGAAGGAAAAAAAGGGAGTTCATTCATGTAAAACATTCACGTTTCCACATTTCCTAAATGATTATGAGCCTTGGTCACCTTCTACTCCAAAAAGGCACCAGTGTCTTATTTTGGATGCTTTCCGTCACCTCACGCATTTTTTTCTGTAAAACGAAGACCTCGAGTTTGTTGTGATTGACAGGCCAATTAATTTGCCAGTCTTAGTCTAGAGTCGGAGTCACAGAGCTGTAATCAGACGAGTGCGGATGTGATGCTAACAAAACCATGGGTTACCTTGCACTGGTCTGCAGCTCCTTCCTTTGCTAAAGAAATTTGGAAACATGAATGTCATAATGGAAATTATTACATATCTACGAAAAAAATTACAGTCAGGTTGTGGAGATTTTGATATGAATAATCTATAATATTTTTGTTTATATATACCATTATATATATTACATTTTTGTCATGTAATTTTGGATCACTGATATGCTGGACTTTATGATAAATATATGATAAAAGGGGAAAAAAAAAACTTCATTGGAAAGCAGTGGTGAAAATGGCACAGCAACAAAGCCTTGTGCATTTTAATCAAGTCAACGTGCCATGGCTGGAAATACTAAATACTTTTTTCATTAGAGACAAAAGCTCGTAAATGAAAAAGCTGATGCACAAAACAAATGCATTGCTTGGCATGTTTCCTCCACGTGTCAGAAGCATGCACCTGTCTTTCCCACGCTCTACCTTCTTCCCTGCTGTATTTGCAACCTGTTCAAAAGTAAATTCCTGCTTCTTTTGCGTTCTCATCTCCATATTGCATGTCTTTGAGTGGAACCATGTTCTATGCTGTGTGAATTGTGAACAAATGAAAGGGCTCCCTCAGGCACGGCTGCTCGGTCTTATTCTTGGCACTTCACCATCAGGAATTCTCACAGAAGACGGATTCCAAAAGCAGATATGGAGAGAAAGAAGGAAGAAGGGGGAAAAAAGAGGGCATGGAGAATGTAATTGAACTGCCATGAAAAATTAGCATCACCTAGCTCCTAAACCAGCTCTATGAGGTACTTAGTGAAAAAAGGCCATTTGGACTTCAAACCATAGTATCAACTGCTAGATTTCATGCCACCTTTGTTTACGAGCCTGAAATTGATTTATGGAGGAGAAAAAAAAAAGAACGAAATGAAGGATCTGTGTAGTAATTGACCCTATGGCGGTTCTGGTCCGGATGCACACGATTGGTCAAATGTGAAATCCTTATTATCTCATTTAATCAAGATGGATGAGGAGATGGCTCAATATCATCTGAGCCCAAGAGGCCACATGGAACGACATAAAAGCATCGAGCCCTACCTGAAATCCCATTAGGTCCAAAACAACACGGCTGACCAATGAAAAGACATCTTGTACATCTGTGGGCCTTTAGAACAAATTTGGACGGATGGTTTTTGGATGGTGCTTCATCTGAAGCAGCTTTGGCAGAGTATTCTATTAGCCACAATGGGTCAACAGATCCTGCTAATGCTCCCATCGGATGTTAGCGTTCTCTTAACATAACCCTTCATTGAGCAAAAAAGTTCTCCTTCGCCTACGTGCACTTGGATGCGGACGAAGTGGATGCTTAGAGCACTACAAACGCCCACGTGTTTCGGCAATCTGTGGGAATATTCACCATGCATCCAGACCAAACATCCCAAGCAGGCAGAGAGAGACTTTCTTTGTTTTGGCTTTTAAAGCAGTCAACACTGCTGCAAAGCTGACAGCAGCTTTTTATTCACTCACCACCTCATTTCAGAGAACAATGAGGATCATGAAAATTGCAGGGACCGCTAATTGACTGGCTTAGATGACTGGCGTGAGACGCTAGCGCCGCTTGTGTGGTATCTGCTAACGTGTGCACACACACACACACACGCAACACTTTCTCTCTCATTCTGTCAATGGTAACACTAAGGGCCCTCTGATGACAAAAACTTGCCAGAGACAGCAATGACAGAAGCTCAATTAATGGCAGCGGTAGTTTCAAAGACGAGAGCACCTATCACTCCGGGCATATGGGCTACAGACAATGCTGCTGACAAGTTAAAGCAATTACACTGAGGGGATCAGATAATTGGATATGTTGTATACCAAAGCAGGGGAGATGGAATTAATATTGTGCATGCTGATTTATGAATGATTTGTATTTTATTATTTTAAGGAAACAGTTCATATAAAATTACACATTCTGCCATTACTCACCCTCATGTTGTTCTAAACCTGTATATTGTATTATGAAAGACAGAAAATAATTTCTTTTTTTTGGTGATTTCTTCAGTTCATGTTCAAATGACAGTGCATAGTGAACATGCCAAGCAAATAAATAAATAAATATAACTAAACAAAGGAACAGAATGAATATATTTGTAATATAAATATAAAGTTTTCATAAAGATTTCTCTAAAGGTCTCTAAAGCTGTGCATATGTAAATATTTTGCATTTTAGATACTGTTGGTGTATTGTCTGTGTTACATGTGAATACCTATGAATACTAATGAGATCAGGCTGGCCATGGAGACTGCCAACAATGTTATTTGGAGAAAAAAAAAAAAAAAGTTGTGTAAAGATTATACAAAAATTTTCTATTTTTGTGTTTTGTGCAGAAAGAAAGAAAGAAAGAAAGAAAGAAAGATTACAGGTTTGAATGTGAGTAAATACTAATGTTTTTTTGTAAACTATTCTTTTAACAGGCTAATCATGGCCACCTCTGCAGAATCCTCTCTCACTGAGACAGATGTGTCAGTCAGTGCAAATCAAAAAAAACAGCCAGCACATATTAACAAATGAAGGCAACGGAAACGAAATGCTTTGAAACCACACCACACACACAGATGCTAGAGCTCAAAAGCCTGGCCTCAGGTGACTAAAGTCTTTAATAATACACTATGTGATACCATAATCCATTTTGAAACTTTTTTTTTCAAGTGCTTCAGTCATAAATCCTCCATTATCCTTTCTGCCTGTTTCTCTCACCCCCATAAAATGTCATTTCTGTCAGTCGATCAGCTGCAAGAAAGGCTACAGTTTGTTTAAACAATACATCATCACATACACTGACATATGTGAGCCATCCCAGCGGACTAGACATAAATAGAAATGGCTAACAATATAAATATTCTTCAAGAAATAAAATATTCTTTGATGTTCAGCAATAACATTAACAACATAGGAATCTGAAATGATATGAGGTGAGTAAATATAATGACAGAATTTACATTTTGGGTTGAACTATTCCTTCAAAGAGGTTTTAATCTCTATTGGGAACAAAGCCACGAGTTCTTTGACAGATAAAGGAGATGGGAAGTTTTGGTTTCTTTGGAGCTTCTCTACATTTGCAATTTAGTTCAAAGTTACAGACCTTTTTCATCTAGTGTTTCATTATTTTCTTGCCTTTTGTTCCTGCGTATATAAATTGAAAATTCTGGAAGAAAAGAAAACGAAAAAAACAACAAAAGCAATCCTTATGACTTGTCCTCTCTCTTTACCTGAAGACGACATATTCAGCAATGGGCAGAGTGGAAAAAGAAAAACTTTGAAAGCGTTTTCATCATCTCGTTCTGAAGATGTATGACTGGCGTAACATGAGAAAAATGAATTCCCAATGGAGCGGGTTATCAATATTCAACAAGTGTACGGTAACTGTCCTCCCACTATACCCACCGGATCCGCCTGCCCGTGACGCTAAAGATCACTAAGGATGACGTGCTGCACATCAGCAATGAAGGGATGTGGTGAAGGAAAAAAATTAGGTGAAAATATGGCCCAAGCGTCTCAAAGGAGTCTTATTACACCACTCGCTCGTTTCATTTTCTCCTCTGTATTTTCATTTTCCCTTTTAGCGGTTTGTGTTGGGGGGGTTTCTGAAGCCATCAGAGGTTGAGAAGAAAAAATAAAAAAAAAAACTTCACACCAGCACAGAAACACAAGCAGCTTTTTCTGACAAAATCCAATGGATTTATGACAGTTACAACTAAAAAACAACCTCTTTACAGAGCCCATCTTTCTCTCTGATCTCAGACGAAGACACCAGTTTAAAGGTAGTATACAGAGGACAGAACCAGGTCAAGCTTGACCATCTGCCTCATACGATTTAGCCGTCATTCACAGGGAGACCAATTTCCTGTCACCTGCAGCCATTTATTATGAAGTTATTACAATCAAAATCACCATGGATGATCTAGAGATAACTTAGTGTTACAAAAACAATAGTGGGGCGTCTGTCATTTACTCACCCTCAAGCCTAAACCCATATAACCCATATAATAGTCTTTAGTAGATCACATAAGATGATTTTTTTTTTTTTTTTTGAAAATGTGGGGGGTCGTTGTACATGCAATGAAAGTCAATGAGGTCCACTGTTGTTTCAGACCTCACGGACTTTCATTGTATGGACAAGAACAGTTTTCAAAATATCATCATCTGTGTTTCACAGAAGAATCAAAGTCATACGGGTTTGGAAAGACATGAACAGAACTTCCTGTCTGTAATTACTCACCCTCATGTCGTTCCAAACCTGTAAGACCTTCATTCATCTTCGGAACACAAATTAAGATATTTCTGATTAAATACGAGAGCTCTCAGACCCTCCGCAGACAGCAACACACCGGTTGAACCGCTGATGTCACATGGACTATTTTACTGATGGCCTTGTTTCTGGACCTGGGAACATTGCAGTTGTGTTGCTGTCTATCTATGGAGGGTCAGAGAGCTCTCGGATTTAATCAAAAATATCTTAATTTGTGTTCCAAAGACAAACAAAGGTCTTACGGGTTTGGAACGACATGAGGGTGAGTAATTAATGATATTTAAGATAATTAATCCATTTAAGATATTTTTGATGAAATCTCAGAGCTTTCTGACCCTTAATAGACAGCAACATAACTCACACGTTCAAGGCCCAGAAAGGTATCAAAGACATTGTTAAAATAGTCCATGTGACATGTGGTTCAACCAAAATTTTATGAAACTACGAGAATACTTTTTTTGTGCACAAAGAAAACAAAAATAGCGACTTTATTCAATCATTTTTTTCTCTTCCGTGTTAGTCTTCGATGCACGTTCACAACAGTACCACGATGCATGCGTTTGCATTCCTTTGCTTGTGCAGCGCGTCCGGGTTTTACATCAGAATGCCAGCTCCTGTGTCAGCAGCACCACACGCACGCACAAGTCAAAGACTGACACAACAGAGAAGAAATTGTTAAATAAAGCTGTTATTTTTGTTTTCTTTGTGCACAAAAATTCTTCTCGTAGCTTCATAAAAGGTTGAACCGCTGACGTCACATGGACTATTTTAATGATGTCCTTACTACCTTTCTGGGCCTTGAACGTGTCAGTTGCACTGTTGTCTGTGCAGGGTCAGAAAGCTCTCATATTTAATTAAAATATCTAAATTAATCTTATGGGTTTGGAACGACATGAGGGTGAGTAATTAATGACAGAATTTTCATTTTTGGGTGAACTAACCCTTTAAGGTTTGATTAAATTTGACCAAAATGTTTTTTTGGTTGACCAAAAAATTGGTTTGTTTGATAGTCTGAAACATCTTTCACCTCAGGTAGAAACAACCACATCAAAAAGTAAACTTATATATATTACAGTACATTTCAATCAGATTCCAGAGGTATTCAAATTGATGACGCTGGTGATGATTATAAACGCAATTTGCGTACAAATTTGGAAAAAATATAAATAAAATAAATAAATAAATAAAAATCCTTGACAGTGTGGGGCAATAAGATATTTTACCAAGTGTGAAAACAGCATGAAAAGTGTCAAACAAGAATGATACCTAAACAAATTTCACACTATTCTCTGTAATGGTTATAGATTTGAGGATCCCGCAGGGTGACAAAGTACCTCAGTCCTGCTGAGCAGTTTTTATATTCTCGTTCAGAAGCTCCTTAAATCATTCGAAGGCCTGAGAGAGCTCGCCAAACAGTGTTTTGGATGACTCTTTCAAAGTTTTCTGTGAATGAATTTCCAGTCTCCTCAGCCTCTGACCTCTACATGGACCTCATTACTGAAGTTGGCATGTCTGATCTTTGACCTCAGTTCCTCTGAGTCTCTACCAACTTTAAATGAGGCTTATTCATATATTTCATACATTTTCTCTCTGTGAATAGACATTCAGTATGCAGCCCACCCTAAAGGCCCATTCACACCAAGAACGATAACAATAATGACAACTATTTTGGTATTCACCAATGGACACTGTTCTGTTTATCTAACAAGCACACGGCCAAGCTTATGTCGTCTGTCACTTTAAATGCTCAAATTCCTTAAAGTTGTGTGGCTTTAAAACTCTTACTGGCTCTTAACGTTTTTTATCATTTATCAGCTGGAAAATAACGTTTTGAAAATGATTCCAACCAGACATGTAGCATCTTGGCAAACAGCAGTAATCAAGCAAGTCTGCACAAGCAGTGAACAATATCTTTGATAAAGCTGCTCAAACTGGATCTCTTTGCATAAAACTTGCCTTAACCAGCACAAACACTCAACACTCACAGAAGACCGAAACAGATTCCTGGAAATTACGTTTAAAACGAAGCAATGCTCTCTATACATCGTGCCTTTCCCTGTTTTTGGCCTTAAACGAGCATTGCTGACACACCGATTAATCAGGCCACTTGTTTACCACATTAAGAAGCTTTCGCAAAGGCATTTCTCTTGTGTGAGACGAGTCATGCGGGGTAGAGACAGAGAATGTGGAAAAGAAAAAAAGACAGGCAGAGGAGTGGAGATTCATCTCTTCGCGGCGGGTAACAGCGCAAGATTTACGATCCGCACAACACTCACCACATTTCCCTGTCCCTGCCAGACGACAACTGCTTCATTATCATTTTAAATTGGGCTTTTTGTTTCCGGCGACATGAAAACAGCGGCAGGGTAATTGAAAAGTAAACTGCCGTTCGCCAACGACCTCTACACAGCATCCTAATCTTCACACAGCAGAGAAGACAAGAGAAAGAGAGAGTGAGTTTCTACCAATAGAGTATAAACTCAAAATATTAAGCAGAATATTTTTTTAAACAAATGCTTAGTGAAAGGATCCTTAACATTCAGAAAATGTTGATTGATTGTCAACCTTGCTAGAGGTCAAAATAAATGTAGTAATTACTTTGACCCCCTGAGGTTGATAGTCAACACTTGTCACTTATTTTATATGCTTTATCTCATTCATTATTATTATAATATTTTTGATGTTTACAATTTTAGCAAGCTACCCAAATGTGTAAATTAAATTTTTAGTAACATTATATAAGCATCATATTTAAAAAGAATTTATACAATAAAAAATGGGAATGGATAAAAAAAGAAGAGGATATATATATATATATATATATATGTGTGTGTGTGTGTGTGTGTGTGTGTGTGTGTTATATAACTTATATATAACCTCTTCTTTTTTTATCCATTCCTATTTTTTATTGTATACATTCTTTTTAAATATGATGCTTATATAGTGTCACTAAAAATGACATTTAAACATTTGGGTAGACATCAAATTCTAAATATCAAAAATATAATAATAATAATGAATATACACAGACAGACAGACAGACAGATAGATAATCAACACTTGTCACTTGTTTTATATGCGTCTTTTTTTTTTTTACTTTATTTTATGATCTTTTCTAGTGTGATTATAAGCATCAAATTTAAATAGAATTCATACAATTAAAAAAAAAAATGGGAATGGATAATAGGGTTAGTTATTAACTACCAAATGAGCAGTAAGAATATTATTACATTACATTATATTATATTATATTATATTATATTATGGAAGAACATCCAGGAAGATATTTGTATTTATTTATTATGAAACCTCTTTAAACTGCTATGTTTTGCGAGTGACCAACATAAACACCTTTACAAAGGAGGCGAGAATTAATATATACATTTTAAGTCAGTCAGTGGCCATTTATGTACTGAATGCAAATGCTGTGCCAATGAATGATTGTGAAAACCTTGTGAACGAGAGAGAGAGGGAGAGAAAAAAACAACACAGAGGACTAAGTAATGACAGCAGGGGGACGCACCAGTGTGCCTGGAGGTGGCACTGTGCATTAGTAAAATTGTCTTGTCTGAAAGCCAGGTGTATTCATGACCATTTTACACAGCCCATTTCCTCCTTAGTCACTCCTCACAGCACAAAGCCACAGAAGAAGTCCTGTTATTACAGGAGCTGTTAGCCAACGCATCCTCAGTGCCAGGGCTCACATATCTGCTCGTCTCGGTCCCCCCGCAGACCGACAGTCGGCCGAGGCTAACTGTACGAGAAGGTCCGAAATAAATAATTGACACAGTCGGTTTTCGGATTGGGCAGGGCGTCGGAGAAAGGCTAAGATTAGCCACCGTTGCTCCTGACAGATTGGAGGCAGTTGTCAGAGGAAGGAGAGGAGCAGAGGAGGATCAAATGTCAGCTCATTACAAACTCGCATTGCTCTTTTTGCACCTAACATCCATTTAACCTTTCACCTCCGCACACATGCCTCATGCATACCGACACCAGCGGCTCCTTTATCGAAGAAAGGTATCCATTTACTTCTGCGTTCTCAATGCAACAACTCATAACTGTAAAGCACTAGCTTTAAATTCATGCCATAAACTCTCTCTCAATTCATTGTCAACAAACATCAACATTCAGAACAAAAACTAACACACTTTTTAATTTGTCTCTCCGTGATATGTCCTAAAGGATGTTCTCAATGATAATAAAATGTGAACTATTGGCCAAAATAAACATTATCATCATAGTTGCTACTGATCTGCGTGCAGTTTTGGGTTTGTACGAGTTAGTAGAGCATATTCAACAAAATATATTCAAAGTGGTTGAGTTTAATGAATGCAAAAAGATTGAAAGATCTACCTGCTGTTAATTGAAGGCCTGAGAGTCATGCTAAAGACAGCCAGCATTCATTAGGACAGTAGACTTGTTTGAGCTGGAGGCTGACTCATTAATTTTTGAGGACATGTGCCATCAACATATAAAACAGCTTCTGGCAAGTAAACAATGGATTGCATGTTTCGCATGACAACAAACACAACACCAGCTCTCCAACCAAACCTAAACCTGAGGCGCTGAATGTTGCTAAATTTGATCAGCTGCTATCATATACATGTATAACTGAACACACATAAAAAGACTAAAAAGTCAAGCCTCTTAATTTCCTTCCCTGCTAAATTATAATCATACCGCTACACTAACCAATTAAGCTTGTGAGAGCAGCATGTGAACTGCTTATTACAAATACTAAAATACTTCTAAAAATAGTCATAAAAAACATGTAATTGCAAATAATTAATCTTAAAGTTTCCCCAAAAACTGCTGGTTTGTCCAGTATGCACTGTAAAAAAGTGAAAATACGCATTTATTTGCAATAAAATAATAATGCATGTACTTTATTTCCAAAGCACATTCCTCAGCTATTTAATCATATCAAGCAATTTATAATGCTAGTGTTGCTGCAGATGCATACAGGCATAAATATAAACTGAAATCAAAGATGATTTGCAAGGCCATAGACCAGAGTTTAATGCAACAGTCAGGAGCTATTTTATGGTATAAATGAAAAGAGTTCCAAGAAATTAAAACAGAATTTTTTTCACTTCAGTCAGATGAAAAAGAAAAATGAAGTGGCTAGAACAGCTGTGCAGTCAGTGTAGCTTCTAGTTAAATGCCTACCATATGTGTTTGTTTATAATAATACTACTGTATTAAAACGGTTTCCAGTTCATTTGGAACTGGTTGAACTGGTTGATGTTGATTTTGTAGTTAGTTGAACAGTAAACGAACAGCTTGATTTTTGTTTTCAAGTCCCCTTCTGGCAGGTCAGAGAAGATTGCCACCGAGTTCGACCAGTTACAGTTTTGGTGCAGTCCAGAGCGAAGGAATGCCATTGCTTGATCAATTCACCCGCTAACAGACTAAAAACATCCTACTACTTTATGCCAAGAACCCAAACTGATTTAGTGTTCTGCATCTGGTTCTAAAAGTTCAGTCCAACCTCCATAATCTTCCTCTTCTTCTGTTTTAGCTTCAGGGATCAGAGCATTGAGATTAGCAATGAATTCTATTTCAAGTCTCCATCAAAAGTCAGCGTAGGAGAAGGATCAGAGGTCTCTATGGGATTATGAGCTCTGCTTCAAACGTGACACAAACACGTACCGGCTAGAACTGTCCGAGCAGACATCGGAAAATACCGCTCTTTTCATCCACCGTGCGCCATAAAATAACAACCTGACGTGGGTTTGGAGGGCTTTTTTATGTCGCCTTTTGTCCTTCTTAAAAATACCCTCAGTGTTTTGATGCTTCCTTTATTTATGACTACAAAGAACAGCATTGTGGGAGTGAGGAGAAAAATAATACTTGGCAGACCTTAAAGTGTGCTTTTGTATTTTTTCCTTAATAAAACATTATTCAGCACAGGGGTGACAGATAACAGGCTGTTTGTATACACAATAAACAGCCATATTCTACATTCGCCAGGCTTTGATTCTGTAGCGCTGATAACTTGCATGCATGAGCTATCAACTGAAGCCTGAAAAATCAGTCTTTACAGTCCCCTAATGAGCTCATAGCCAGGCCCAATCTCAGGGTGTGATGTGAATCGCAGCGCTAACCATGCGGGAGAGCCATCTCTAAAGGGATACAACAGTAGCGGCTTTAGAAAAAGAGGAAGAAGTTAAAAAAGGGACAGAATGCATCATCAGCCACCCTACACCAGTGCTGAACTGTGAGCGACCTCAGAGGGCTGACCACAGGGAAGCAGAGAACAATATGCTCGCTGGCTTTTTCTGTATGCTTTGCCCTGCGTCCTTCCTTGTTGTTTTTTCGGCCGCCTCATGCCGGGTGGAATGACGGACGCGGTGCAGAAGGTTGGGATGTCAAATCCATCACGGCTGACTAAAAGAGGGGGGCTGATGGGGAGTAAGGTGGTCAGCAGTTTTCACTAGATCCATCATGCAGTCGGTCACACTTGGAAAAAGGCATCACAATTGAGACTGAAAGGAGGAGGCCAGAAGGATGTAATCATGGAGAGTTAAATCAATGATTATTGACACACTGGAGCCAATATGGCAGCTCTTGTCTAGGGTATACAAAATAGAAGACTGTATGTTTGATGCAGTGATTAAAGGAATTTGAAGAACACCAAAAAATCTGCGAGTGACATAAAAATGTATAAAACAAATACATAAAATACAAAATAATAAGAAATAAGAAATAAAACAAATACCTACAAATTTTAAAAAATTAAAATACAAAAAATAAAAAATAAAAATAAATTTGACTGTGGAAACCTGTGTTATACTACTAGTTGTATTTGCTAGAGAGAATTTTTTTTTTTGCTGCATATAAATGCAACTATATGCAAAATTGGTTCTGCATATATCAGAAAAGGGTGGGCATTTGGATGCTTTTTATCTGTGATTTCATAGAGCTTTTTTCTTAAATGGATACATTTTCTGCCCAGTGGTTTACCTACAGTACTCTTTCCAACCTGGCAACTACGCATACGCTCTCTCTACATTACAGAAAAAAACGCTGTTGAGCTGACAACTCTGGGGAACATGTACATTGGAGTTTAGTGATTTCTATTGAAATATTCTGCTCAAATAAAAGTATAACACATACGGTTTTCTTTCACACGATTGTTTGCACCATTTGCTGTGACTAAATCTGTGCACAAATCATGCAAGTTGACGCTCTCTTGATTTGTCCTTACGTGAAAGTACAATTCTGATAAAATGTAAAAAAAAATAAATAAAAAAAAGAATTATGACAATAATCATATTATATATTTGAGCAAAATAATTTTGATTAACTGTTTAACCATTATCATATACCTCTACTAGGGTACTAGAGGAATCATGATGTTTAATGTAATGACTTAGACAAGTGAAGCAAATTCACTTGAAAAAAAAGAGAACATCTCAAACAAAAACTGGACTGGAATCTACAGGAAATAGAATGGAGTGCTGAACAAACTGCTTTTTTTCCCCCTGTATTTCGGATTGAAGGAACCACAACGCCATTCCAGATCATTCCGCCCCAATTCAACCTTTTGTTTGAAGACAAACTGAATAGAGTATGAAACAGTGCTGTAGCTCTTTGAGTCATAAAGAGGGAGTCTTTATGTGAAGGGAATGAAGCAAAACTCCACAGGAACCCAACCTCCTGCAGATGATCCAAATTAGAATTGTATACATGTTCTGGGGGGATGTGTTTTGGCTGTATGTGGCATTGTAGGCTTGTAGAACAGCACTATTCTTGGCAGAATATAACAATGCGTCATTTTTTACTTGATTTTTTTTTAGTGAGTGCTTATACAACAAAACTGACAGCCACTGACACTCATGCATGACAAACAAATGTGACTTCAATGCAGAAACAGTAACAGGAAAGCACACACTCAGCATTTCGTCCTGATTGGCTATGTTTAACACAGCTGAAAATGGCCTACATTTTCCAACCTAAAAAATGGAGCTGTGTCTGTTAGTTCATACTGTATACTGTTAACCAGAATATTTTGTAAATAAATCATCATTTCATTGGCTTTCAATGCTACAGCAAGCCACAAGATCATTTGTCAAGCAAACCAGCCAAGGAGACTGGGGCAAAAAGCCAAGGAGCCAGCACGGACTTCGACCTCTGAGACTAGCAAAGCAGAACACTGTCCAGAGAACATCACACCACAACATACTAACAAGATGGGCATTTGAACTTACAAAGTCTCTCAGTGATGATTGATAGTATCATACATTTATAATTGGGTCTGCCGCACTGTGCTGTCTTCATAAGGGTCTAGTAGTTTATGACTGATGATGATACACAAGTTCTGAAATAATGGATACTATAAGGATTATTAACTGATATAAAACTTAAAATATTCTTGTAGTACTTAAAGTTAATATTTTAGGGTTTTGTATCCCTATGTGACAACAATTAAAAAGCGTAAAGTCAGCATGAAATTAAAATTTGGGTCACACTTTATTTTAAGGTCCAATTCGCGCTATTAACAAAGTATTAACTACGATTTTGCCTCAAACTCCTAATTTGCTGCTTATTAATAGTTTTTAAGGTAGTTGTTAAATACTAATAAACAGCCAATATGTTAATAATAGGCATGCTAATAAGCAACTAGTTAATAGTGAGAATTGCTCCCTATACTAAAGCGCTACCAAAATTTGTTTTCTAAATACGTTATAGAACTTATTGTGAACATTTCATTTGTGCATTCATTCATGCATTTTATTTTCATTTTTTAAATAATTTTTTTTTGGACCTCACAATGTTTAATCAATATATCATAACTGGACCAACTGGTTAAAAAAGTAAAGTTAAGTAAAGTAAAGTAAAATAAAGTAAAGTAATAAATACAGATTGAATTTATTCTGTGAGGTATTTTGTCGTGTGGTCTGTGAAAAAATCTCAAAAGCACAATGTATACAAGAACTTTCTAATCATTGAAAAAAAAGTCATCACATCCTCAAATGCACACAGTCAACTGAAAATAATGCAAACTTCTTGTCACAATGACGTGCTCAAAGATTCTAAAAATAATTTCTTTAGAATGATACGCACTGAGACATGCAGAGTATAAGACCAGGAACATTTGTTAAGACAGTTAATGGGGTCTATTTTGATTTCGTGCTGTCTTTAAGAAAAATGAGGATGTACTAAGCAATGGCACACATTTGAAAAAATAAAAATAAAAATCCTCAAAATGTGACAGAACAAAATGACCTCAACTGTAACAAACAGCTTTAGCAACATAGCAGGTTTTGAATGCTTTGAAAGCTTCATTTAAATCAGGCTCATTAACGAGCGCTCAGGCAGCAGAAAACAAACAGGTATGTGGCGCTAATGCTTTCATGTAGGAAGAAAGTGGGAAGTAAAAAGCAAAGAGGAAGAGAGGGAGAGTTGTTCTTAATTGCACTTCAAAATGGCAGCAGCTGGCAGACTGCAACAAAAAGTAGCCTGCAGTCATAATGCATATCATAGTCAGACAGAGAGAGACATTGACAGGAACCAAAAAGAGAGTGAAAGGGAACACCACTTTCATGAGCACAGCCAACACTGCGGGGGATCCTGATCTATGTATGCCCTCTTTATATATAAAAAAAAGACTATTAACAGTAATAAGCTTTCATGTCCCGGTGCCTCGGGTGTGTGTTTTGACAGGGGAGATGAGTCCCAGACACAAACATGTTGCCTGCTGTGAGCTCGGAGACAAGCACATCTCATAACTGCACCCTCGAGCTCAACGACATCCACCGCAAAGGCTCTGGCAGGTGGCCAGACACACGGCTACAAACCCTCAAACCGACCCTCCTATAAAGTCTCACCTCTACAATACCAAACACAAGCGTCTTATCTGAAACAAAGAAAATAGACGGATGAAAACGTAGCTATAATTGCTTAGCAAACAGTCAATAATCTTATTCCACTCTAAACGCCTTGATCTGGCAGACGGGTTTTATCCAACAGTGTGCGAACGCTGTCATTTATTACGTGTTTGAGATGTTCGAAATGCAAATACCTCTCGTGAGCCTCTCTGACACCGTGCCAGAGGTTGCAGTGGTGCATAGATCAGAATTTGTGCTGCGCCACCCTGCGCTTGACAAACCTCTAAAGCTCACTCACTTACAAGTTTTTTAGGCGGCTTTGAGAAAACCCAGCGTTTGTTTTTAAAACGTCTCAGTCACATCATTATATATCTGTAGCGAACATTAATTATATGCTGTTAGGTAATATCCTGCCACAGCTAATGCCTCTGGGAGCCATCTGACTCTCCAAAAAATTACTTTACTTATAACTTATCCGGATGGATCAATTTCACTGTGAAGGTAATGGGGTAATGTAATAATTACCAAAGCCTCTCTGTGATTTGAATTCTCTTTGAATTTTTTCCAGACTATGCGCTCCTCTGCTGGTAAAGCTTACAGTGTCGTCCCTAAAATGCCCTGGAAGATTAAGTACAGGTTATAGCAGTCCCGTGTGAACTGGCATGCTGGTAAAATGCATATGAATCATCTTAAAGCGGCTCATGTCTAAGCTGTAGGTTGTGTAACTGTTGTTCTACATCAAGCACTTCAAGTGTCTCAAGTGGGTGTTGGCCAGTGAGAAAATACAAGAAAACGAAAAGTCACACTTCACTACATCTCAAAGGGATAGCACAGTTTTAACACATTTTCAATTTTTTTTTTTTTTTTTTTTTTTGAATATTGGTGCTTCAAATAAATGCCTTATACAGTTTATTATTGAACTAAATAAAAGATTTCAAATGAATTTTGCTGTGTGGTCCAAAAGACTACTTTAAACCTTGATTTTTTTTTTTAATAATGTAAAACAAATAGTGCTGTCAAACGATTAATTGAAAAATATTTATATTCATATAATTTATATTATATATAAATATATTTAAAATATAAACATATCATTTTTTCTTAAATATATGCATGCATATGTGTGTATTTATACATAATAAATATACACAGTACACACACATATATTATGTAAAGAAAAACTTTTATTTGGATGCGATTAATCCCAATTAATCATTTGACAGCAGTAAAAACAAAGAAATGTAAATTATCATTAAAATATCAATAAATATACCTACTGTATATTAAAAGTGCATTTTATAATATTAAAGCAAAGCCAGTTTGTGGCATTAATCTCTGACCTTTTGTACAACATGCACATCAAACATTTCAAATGGTCAAATGATGTAGTGGGAAAATGATCTCTCAAATTAAAATGACATTTTTCTTTTTTTTTCTTTTCTTTTTTTTTTTTCAATTATTAAAGCCAAATCAAGTTTATTGTCCAAAATTGAAATCAGATCATTCCAAATAATATCCAAATTAGCAAAGCTAGTGAGATCAGCAACACAAATGCAGATGCATTAGCCAAGCCCATCACTGCATTTTCTACAGACGTTACTTTTCCTCCCATGTGAAATGACGATAAACAGACATCCGTTGGACAGTAAATGTCCTTAAAATGTATCCTGTCCAAATAGAGCTTTAAGCAAGCAATACTCCCTCATATTCAAAAAGTGTGTGTTTTCCTAAAGCGTACCACTGAGATAGCATTGTTTTCATTTGAATGTAGAAAATTCATTAAGAATTTTTTTTTTTTAAAAGTCGTTTACTACTGGTAAACAATATAAATCCCAATTCAGTGAGTGTGGATGCTTGAATTTGTGCATAAAAATCTCTAATAAACATTTTGTTATGCGAAGGTGACTTCTGCAGGTCCTCTCCCTGCAACCTTTTCTACTTTGAACCAAGGTGATCTAGGATGAGAAATAAAATAATGCGACATGAAATAGGGATTGGGCCACAGGCAAAATAACGTGTCGCATTCCTACAAGAAAATGATCGAGTGCAAAGTCACACACAAATCAGGTTTTACCATGGCGAAGAGGGGGAGGGAATAAAATGTGGTTTTATCTACAGTAGGTCATGGGGTCGGTCTGTCCGTGAAATAGCAAACCCACAGTCACGCGTGTGTAAGCATATACATACGCAATCATGCGCCTTAATTGCGCGTGGGGAGAGCGGGTACTATAGACCACAAATCTTACAAAACTTGTCGTGACAATATAATTAATCACAGCAGGAGTTTTAATAAATGCCCCACACCGACGGCTGAACGGTCTACTGGGAGCTTATGTATTACATTTTAATTTGATTTCAACATATAATCATACTACAGCTTATAAACTAACCCCTTTCACAAAGCCACATTTCCAGCTTTGGGTCAGGTCACTTAATAGAGCTGCAGAAAGGTTTCCTATACATCAGAAGTCTCTGGTTTTTGCATTCTATTATGTTATTTGTGTTTTAACATCAAGAAAATGTGCCATTTTCAGCTCATGAATTGCATATTAAAAGCAGGATATTTCATACCTAATGGCTTCCATTAGGAAGTGGCCGTTTGGTTGAGCTCAAAAATGAATCATGAGCGTGTGAATGAAGCATCAGTCATTTAGGCCTGTGAGTAAAAGCCAACATAGTTCAATACGGGATCATGCAGGAATCATTATGCAAAAGAATGGAGTAAAGCAACACACACACACACACACAGTCTCTCCTAATGACTGAAACTTCTCGATGCAAGGGCTACGACGTTTTCGTCAATGACTAAAGCTGAGCACCTGGCTGCTCTAAGCTTTTTTTCTCGCCTTTAAGCTCTTCAACTACGAAAAATATCATGCAAATGAGAGTAAAGGTTACATTCATAGTGAGTGACAAAGGCCCCATTTCAGGTCTCTGGCTCATCTTCCTGTAAAAGCCTCAACAAGGTAATCAGATCAGCCATTTAGAAGCATGATTCCACTGCGGCTTGAGTCTGAGAGAAGCTTCGGTCCTCCATAGGTGCATAATGAGAGCTGTCTTGAAGATCTCATCACACGCAGACGTCTCATGGAGCAAACACACACACATTTAGATTTTTCACAATCCACTCAGACTGGCGTTAATGAAAGCTGCTCATGAGCAATGCAATCAAAGGCTCATCAATCCAGACAGAGCAATAGACATTGACTCTTCACCCCGCTTCCCAGAAGTCTATGCAGCCTCTGAAGTGGGCCATATTCAGTAATCTCTGTGCTTTGGGCTTCACAGCTTAATGTTGACTTTTTTCATCTGTATTCAATATGTGCTCTTAGTTTATCTATGTAGATTACTGAGCATGATCTGTCCCGTGAGAACCAACAAAAAACTTTAGAAGTTGTTTTTCCAGCATGTAATATAGAAAAATAGCCTATAAGGCTGACTGGCATTTTTAATGAAAACAATTACAGTTTAACCATAGTTTCTAACAAAATATAATTACTGCAGATTATATTCCAAGTGTAAATGAATAAACAGTTAACTAATATATATTTTTTAGTGCTGGGCAACGATTAATCGCGATTAATCAATCACATCCAAAATAAAAGTTTTTGTTAATATAATATACACTATATTGCCAAAAGTATTGGGTCACCCCCTTCTAATGAACAAGTTTGACTACTTTAGTAATTTCCATGAGTACAAATCTTAATGTTTAAGCATATAATGATATTCTAGTGAATTGTGTGCTTGTAATTTTAAAGCAACAGTTTGGACAGGACCCTTTTCTATTCTAACAGACAATGCCTCTGTGTATAAGGAAAGGTTCAAAAAGAAATGATTGATTTAGTCAGTGTGGAAGAACTTGACTGGTCTGCAGAAAGCCAAATCCTAATCCAAGCTGAAAACCTCTGGTGTGACTTTAAATGCAGACCTTGAGCCAAAAACTCTTTACCAAACACCAATGACTTTATTATTTATCTAAAATAAAATCACTAATTAGATTTAAAATATATAACAAATGCAAATATTTATTTATTTAAATCAGCAAAGAAATTAATCAGACTGACAGACCAATAGATAGCCCGATAGACTGATAGATGGACGGAAATGGTACATTTTTGTATTGGTTTACTTAAAAATCCTGGCAAAACATACAAGTATCTACCACTAAAAAGCTTCAGCATGAAAGAGAACATGAGAAGACATGTTTTACAGCGTCCTTTGAGGAGCCATTAAACTGCAGAAATCCTCAAATCCACAAAAATTCACTACTTTGATTTTCTTTCCCATTGCAGTGGTGCATTGTGGGCCAAAAGTTCCAGCACCGGCCACTCCCCATCTGTGTTTATTATTGCTGCACTGATTAATTAGAGTTATTTCAGCTCCCCCTGATAATACCGCTATGCTCTCTATCTCACCTCAGATCCCCCCGTTGAGATGAATAAGCAGTTTGAAACTAATAGAAACAGAAAAAGAGAGAGAGCGAGAACAAACACCTTCTTCTATCAAGCGCACATCTATGAGAGGCTAATTTGCTGAAACGGCAAAGATTATGTTGCCGGCACTATACTCCACACTTCTACCAAGATTGTTCAGTAATGAAATAATTTTATGTATGATTAAAATAAACTGGCTCACTGAAAACACTGAACAAATGCTGCAAAGCCTCACACAGAAAACCACAGCTGGATGCTTCAGATGACTATATGAATATAAACTCCATGTTTATTGCATTTGTGTTTTGATCTTGTGTGAAATTTGCATTGTGGCTTTATAAAGTGTTCAGATGAGAAAAAAGGAGATTCATATCAGGACTGCACAGGCTCCCAGAGAGAACAGCAGCCCCAGTCTCACTTTATCACGAGAGCTTCAGTAAATAAGCGAATCCACTTGTGTTTACACAGGAGTCAGATGCTTTGGCTTCTCTCAGAGCAGCTCTGCTCTCATATGGATAATTAATGATTGAACACATGCAGCACTAGATTACCCATCCTGCTCCTTGCTCATGTCAGAACATCCTTTTCTCTTACTTGTGCTTGCTTTCTAGTGTGGAAACTCCCTTGCAGTCAGGTCTGTAGTTCTCGGAACTAGTAAAAAGACTTCTTCAAAATAATTTTTTTGAAGGGTTTTACCAGCGAGCTAAGAGCATTTCCCAGTTCCCACCCAGGAGCTTTCTCTGATGTAGCGATACAACACAACATCAAGCTAGCACTGTTTAAGGACAATTTGATTTGTCAAGAATTGGACGGAGTGCGACGAGAACGAATCGAGGAGAGAGAATAAAGAGAGGGTGAGAACAAGAAAAAAAAAAAAAGTTGCTGTGAAGTCACCTTTGAAGGCATGCCCCCTTGCCACCGTATTACTGGGTTGAAATGGCTTCTTGGGGAGGAGGCAGCGATTCTATTATTCTTTAAAATGCAGTCCAATGGCTTTCGGGTGCGTGTGGAAAAGCCATTTCAGCACGAGGTCAGGGGCGGCAGGAGGCAGTGCCTTGAGCGTATTGTCTTCTCTGTCTCTCCATTTCCAGTGCGGAACTGCTGTGTAATGGTGAGACCTCAAGCGTGCCCTCACAGGCTGCAACAGCATCCACATTCAAAAAGCATCATGCTGTTTTAGGGAAACAAGGATAAATTATGTTAAGAACAAGCAATTTCAGATCACAGTACTAGTGACACTGCAATAGGCAATACTGTGGCTCTGTTCCAAAACCTAGTGAGCTGTCTACTTAGGCAGCATTTTAAGGCACAATAGAAACACTCCAGACATTAAAACTGACACCATAACCAAGCTGCCTTTCGAGTTTCATCTTATGGCCAAACTCAGAGGCAAAATTACATGTCGCCTCCACATGAAAACAATCCTATAATGCATTGCACTTACAGATTTAAATAAACTATAAAAATATAAATCAATAATTATAACTAAATTTTAACTCATTAAACATTGAAAAGTACCAGAAAAATACTTCAATATAAATACCTATTATGGAATTTAAAATTTAAATGAATAAAAACAGAATTAGAAAAAAATCTTAAATACATTATAAAATATAGGAATCTATAAATAAGTAATTATATTATCTATGTTAGTTTAACATTTCAGAACATTGCATATATGTATGTATGTTTTCTAAATTTGTATTTATTGTTTTAAAATTTATTTTCATGATTGTAAACAAATATTCCACATAAATATAAAACAAATAAAATAATAAATTTAAAAAATAAATTACATAAAATATTAGAAAAACACAGAAATCTAGAAATTAATTAGTATATTATCTGTATTATTGTAAGATTTCTTATAATATATAAGGATTTTTATAGTGTACATTATTTTATTTTATTTTATTGTTTGTTTGTTTGTTTTTAAGAGTATCATATGCAAACACAATACTCCATAAATAAGATATTTTGGAACTTTTTTTAAAAGAATCTTTTAGCATTATTTTTGCTTTATCAAGAAACCTGAATCAATAATATAATTATTGTTTACTTAATGAAAGTTAATATAGCTAAGTGTTAGTCAACAATGCTTTCAACAAGTTGACGAAATACCATATGATCACTGACTTAGCATAACAGAGTCGAACGTGGCGGTTGCCAGCAACACTGCTAAACTCAGTCATCTGCCAGCGATCAACAAGATACTACGACTCAGTAGGGTGCTGCTGAAAGGGCTACCGGGTTCAGCGTAGTAGCACATTCATTAAACACTTCACAAACATAGTGAAAACAGAGTCAGAGCCTGAGCGACTGCAACACCTGTCCACTCCGTCTATAAAAGCCCAGTTGTCTAGACGAGAGGGCTAGAGGTGGCATTTTTAGTGCTCGAATCTCAGGCAGCAGCAGTGATTTAGAGGCAAAGACCTCACAAGACTGTCATGCACTTTTGCCTGAGCCGCTCCAGGCCTGTTTTCTCTTTGCACGTGGGTCACAACACGACTCCTGACATTATTAATCATGCACTCGTAAACCTGTATTACATGAGTACCGTATATAAATGATAAATCAAGTTATGAACACCTTTAGAAAGTTGTAACAGTTTTATGGTCACAAATGCACAACTGAACAAGTCAAAAAGGCTATATACCTAGAGTTATCATATGTACCTAATCGTATTAAAGTAAAAACTACACTGGTCTATAAGGCCTAGACCAAAAATGCATTAACCGTATGGCTAAAAGCAAGGTGAGACCAAGCATTTCCAGTTAGATTGTCTGAAAACCAATTAGGCCAATTCCAAGACTAAAAGGATTTGAAGTGTAGATCAATGCAACTGTAATGGAAACTAGTATTAAATTAGATCTAGTCTTCAATGACCTTCTGCTCACTGACAAAACCATTATCATATAGTAACAGTGACTGTACAGTATATCTCATAAAACAAACAGGCTATGTTTGAAATAGTTAATATGTAGGCATAAAGCATCTATCAATCAAAGTGGCTTATGTCTTTATGGTTATTTGTTTGTGTTGGCTGAAGTGTGGCTAAAGTTTTGTCTCATTACTTGTAAGACGATCTGCTCAGTGCTTGAAAACGCTTGAAGAGCGAGAGAACTTTATGAAGATAAATGGGATGTCACGCAAGGCGTGGAAATGTAGCGCATTGAAATGGTACCTCAATGAAGGAAAGAGCAATGGGCAGGGGTTTGCTGATTACATTACACTGGGTGAGGATTAAGCTCTCAGGATAGCTGAGGTGACATTTTCCTTCTATTACTCCATGTCTTCAGCATCAGCGCTCTTTTCATTCGACCCATTACTCCTAAACAATGCCATTCAAATTCATGAAGGACTGTAGACTGGTTTTCCCATTCAGAAATGCAATGTAACATTTCAGCCGCAGCCGCAATACACTACAGCAACATAAACAGCATCTTCAAACTAATTTCAACATAATGGCTTCTTAAACTTAATGGCTGAAAGCGACCACAAGACTGAAAAATAAGCATGGCCTGATTAAAATGTTACTAAGGTTAAATAATTATATTGATAGCCTTAGCATTACAAATAAGCCTACGTTAAAAGTATTGTTATAAAAAAAAAAAAAAAAAAATCTTGTTTTCCCGCAAACTAGGGATGCATTGAAATGAAAATTCAGGCTATAAGCAGATAGTGCCTCGAACTCATGCAGCGCTATCTGAATACATGCAATTTGTGTGCGTGTTAGAAAACAACATTCTGCAGTTTATTTACCAATTGTTTAAGGCCATTTCGCAATTTCACTGTCACTGCTTGTAATGATTTGTGCAACTTTCTCGGACAGTTTTAAATGCTTCCACATTCCCAACATGTTTGCTGCATTAGTGCACACCTCCATTTGATCGCGTCACGTCATTGTTTGATAAAATTTATTCAGACTTTTCGCTTATTCGGTTATTCGCTTACAATTTTGGTTGCCAAACATTTGGTGCATCCCTACCACAACCAAGTGTTGTATTTAAGTTTTTGATAATATTTGATATTATTAAAATTCTTATATATCTTTCACAATCTATATAATATAATATAATATAATATAATATACCTTCTTGTTGCGCAACTATTTTGGGAGAGGAAAGAGCACACCATCTCATTCATTCAACACCTAAAAACAACATCAAAATACAGGAAAAAGCATAATATAATCAAAATGACAATTATGATTCTAAACATTATGAATTATGAGAGTAGCATAATATCAAACTCACACCGCAGGTTATGAGGAATTGGACTTTTCTTGAGATTCTTTATTGTTAACATAACTCAATGGCCTAAATAAAAGTGATGTCTTGTGAATTTGAATCGCTGTCATGTATAATAAAAAGAATCTCATCCTGTGGAAAAGGAAATTAGAAAAAGGAATGAAAAACTGTGCAACAGCCTTTAAGCTAAGAAATAATTTCCACTTATGAGTGAGAGTCTAATTGTGACACAGCTTTTCTTAAGCACAGTGAAAATAATACAGCTGAAAAATCATTTACTATAGATACGATTTAGCAAGAGTATCTTTAAAGCACAACTTCTCCAGTTGATACAACAATGACCTCGCTCCTTATTGAGAAGCAAATAGAAACTGAATAAAGAAGTCTATGATTGGACTGATGTGGCTCAACCTGATAAACCAACACTTTGTAGGGGCAATAGGGGAAAGAAAGAAAACAAATCTTGGAACGTTAAATGAGACTCATTGATCGTTTTAATCAATCTCAAAGCTGGGTTAAAGCTGGCCTGTTCATCTGAAGTGGCCTGGTGTTGCATCACACGATATTCTTATAATCCCCTTTAGATGAGGGTTCAAATGGCAAATTGAGCCGCTCTCTGTGTATCCAATGGGATGGAGGAGTACACACACACACACACACACACACACACACACACACAATTGGGCTTAAAGCTGGGTTTGAGACATATTTATTGAATTAAGTGTTTATTGTGCAAAAGAAGCACAAAAGGAGACTTGACGACAAAGTTCATGCTATAACCTCCCTTTAGAGGTTTTGAGAGTGATCAATTTAGCGAAAATGTTAAACAATAGTGTTATTTTAGAGGTTTTGGCAGTGCTAATCTCACCTTGATGTTTCCAGTGCCCTGTTTGAAGCCAGGAAATTCATATTTAAAAGATGTAATTGATAAAACAAAACAAAACATCAAAGGGCCAACACAATGGGGAAAGAGGAGTGATTGAGGGGAGAAGTGGCAAAACCAAAGTTTTCTGTACTCTTTTCAACTCTTCCTTTAAACACAAACAAGCAATCGTTCTCTCATTCCCTCACCACAACTCGCTGGTTCCTCCTTGATCCAGACCCTTGAGATGGGCCAGTAGAGTCAGTTTAAACCCACACACTTCCCCTACTTTAAAATGCTTGACTCTTCCAGGCCCAGGAAGTGTCATCACTCGTGCGCACACTCAGGAAGCGCAGGAAGAGCATGTAGGGGTGTGTTGCTGCCCACACAATATGCAATCATCAGTGCATCTAGAAGTTTGCCATACTCACTCACGGCCACTCTCAACAAAGAGCACACGTCACAGATTCATGTGGGTGGCCGGAGCCACGCTGCCGTGAAATTCAAGTTAACCCTGCTGAAGCAAACATTAATTTCACACCTTCGAGTTACAGATTCTTGCCCACAGATATGTCCATACACACACTTACACAGTTGAATACACAAAGAGCCACATACATTTGGACATAAATATTATATATATAGCTCATATTACATGGTATTGGTTTGATTTCTCATATAAGATGATATTAGTTTGACCTGACAATGAACATTTTCACCTCTGCTCTAAACTATGGCCCCAGTAAGACTTTATGTATTTATTTATTTACTTACAAGACCGCATTAAATTGATCAAAAGTAACAGTAAAGACTGTAACATTGTTGCAAAAAAATACAGTAATAATAATAATAATAATAATAATACAAATAAATGCTTTTCTTTTGAACTCTCTATTTAGAGAATACTGAGGAAAAAACTGGAGTAATAGCACTTGAAAATTCTGCTTTACCATCACAGGATTTTTTAAAACAACATATTAAAAGAGAAAACAGTTATTTGAAATTGCAATATTTTACAATATTACTGTTTCTTTCATAACTTTTGAATTGTAATGTATTTCAATAAAAATAATATCCAAAATAATTTTTCAGAGTGTCAGGTAGCCACAACAGATATTATCATAAACAAAAGTGAATATAACATTGCATTTTGCTAGTGATGTTGACACTGATCCACTTAACATTCTCCATACGGCTGTTTGCTACTGGAATGGGTCACTGGCTGATAAATATTTCAGTCAGTTTGAGAGGTTGTACAGAATGCACACTAGGCCACAATTTATCAGGCAGCACAAATACGTAAACAGGCATGTCTGTTTTAGCATTGTTAGCGGTTTCCGTCAGGGATATCGATGTCTTTTCAGGGTGATGGCAAAAGCGAACAAAGCTTTCTACTGAAGCTTCTGCGCTGGGTAAATAATGCATACTGAATCATTTATTCATCTCAGAGTGATGAATACTCAGGGACATTCAAGTCAGAGGGAAGAAAGGCAGAGGTGAAGAAAGGGAATAGAAGAGAAACAAGAGCATTGTGTGTGTTTATGTCAACACTTTAGATTGGTAATTCTGATTGCAGCCATTGTTGAGATTTGGGATGGCATCTGAGAGCATAACGCTTTCTAGCCTTAAGTGGAATCAGATTGAAAGAAATGAAGCTGATTTGCCTGAAAAGCAAGACAATTCCCTAAATGCAGGCGGAATCCTTGAATGGTTTATGTTTTAACATGGTGGCATGTTTAATGCTGGAACAGAAGTAATAAAATAGTCTCAAACGTTCACATTTTTCATGCTGATTGTAGCTCAATGCTGCAAATCTTGTGTTTAGAGACATTACAGAAGTACCTTTGGGCCTTTTTTTTTCTGCACCATCACACAAAATGCAGGATCCAATTTGAAAGAGATTATTTTGGGAGGAAGGAGGGAATACTATGGCCTCTGGCTCTGGGTGTAATTGTATGTCATGTAGGATTCTTCCCAACACAAATCAAACAGCGGATGTAAACAAAGTTAGTGAGAGAAAGAAAAGAGGAAAAACAAACAAAGCGCATCAGAAACGGGCCAAACAACTATACCGTCTTAATCATGGTGGCTCGGAAAGTCCTTACAAGGACTAGTGAGTAGAATATTCTCAAACATCCAGACTTTTTTCTCCGCAGCAAGGAATCTCCAGAGATACTTCCTTTCAGACTGACCCTCTAAGGACGACTGCTGGAGGGTGTTCAAGCACATCTGACAAATCAATTTAAATGGAAATGATTATCTTTGGATTCCAGGGAATGGACGATGGCAACAATTTCACTCTAAGGGGAAGTCAATTTGTGCGCCAAGAGACGGGAGCAACTAAAAAGCACTACTGTAAATATTAACATTTGTATGTTACCAAAGGCCCTCAGGCACTGATATACACACTGGATGATCACACCGACATATAAAATTAAATAAATAAATAAATAAATAAATATGTCCTGTGTGAACGACCCCTAAAAAAGAAAGCTATACATACAGGAAGTATTTATATAGTTTTTGAATCAGCTTCCAATATTCAAACATAACCTGCTAAAAAAAATAAAATAAAATAAAATAAAAAATAAAATAAAGTAAAATAAAATAAAATAAAATAAAATAAAATAAAATAAAATAATGCAATTGAGTGCAACAGTATATTTTACTGATAAAGGTGGATAATGCAGTTTAATGTTATGGCAATAAATCACTGAGAAACAAAACAGACAGGCAGTTATACATTATAGTGTAGTGGTCAATAACCACAGAGCAGGCAAAGATGACGGGAAACCCGTGCTTTAATGATGACAGAGTTCAGGCCTGATGAAGAAGGTGATGACATTGGCCTGTTGTGAAACTCCTTCCTTTACAAAGACATGATCAATGAGCTGTTGACACCAGAACATCCTCTGAAAGATGAACCGCCCAATATGGAGCCAATCTCACTGTTGTGGTGTCAGCAAGGACAGAGCAAAGAAAAAGTCTTTTGAAAATTAAGCATCTTAAATATTTGATTGCAAAGGTTAACCTTGCACCTACTACAAAATGCATGGACAGGCATTCAGAGAAAAAGAATATGTGCATTTAAACATATATAATTTAAGACATCTCATATATTTAAATATGCATAACTCCTCACTGATCTCATTTATGTTGATATCAAGATGTCATGCTCCTTTGAAGAGTGATTAAAGAACATTCTGAATATAGTTTTGATTAGCTTGCTACGTGCTAAATTGCTACATTGGTTCTCTGTGTCACTGTAATCTTTCCTGTTTCCAATTTAAGTATTTTTGTCACATTAACTTTAATGACTTCATCTAGAATTTAAAAATATCGAAAGCTAAGAGATGAACAAATTTTCTGTCTATAACATGGCATGGTTGATGGCTAATGGGAAACCCAGCCATTTAGAGGCTCTGATTGGCTGACATCTAATGACTTAATTTTAGTTGGAAAATAAAGCATTTTATTCTTCAATTAAAATAAATGTGCATTTTTTCCATCTCTTGAATGAGGTTTTAGCTGTGTATACTGTATATTTTGGTAATATAATAATATATTAATATATTATAAATTGTATAAAATGTACATAAACATTTTATTTTATTTATCTATAATTATATATACATACATACATATATATACAAACACATATATATATATATATATATATATATATATATATATATATATATATATATATATATATACATACACACACATTATATATATAGTAGAGCATTGGCCTGTTGTGAAACTCCTTCCTTTACAAAGACATGATCAATGAGCTGTTGACACCAGAACATCCTCTGAAAGATGAACTATATAGTGCATTTTTCTCTGAATGCACTATATAGTAGTTCATTGGCCTGTTGTGAAACTCCTTCAGAGGTATACATACACACACACACAATATATATATATATATATATATATATATATATATATATATGTACACACTGTGCCACTTGAAAGTTTCTGAACCCCTTGCACAATCTGTGAAAATGTAATTTGTTTACAAAATAAGAGA
>CM077242.1:11030000-11190000 GCA_039654775.1 Spinibarbus caldwelli
GTTCTTCACACCTTACATAAACACAGAAGATGGCATTAGTGGTTCTGAATCACCTCTGCATGCTTGCATGTCACAGAACAGGAGAAAGACCCACAAATTCACACAACCTGATCCTTCTGATTCCCATGATGCCATCTGGGACAACAGGTGATGCTAATGAGGGATCGCCTCAAATCCCCACAGCTTTGAAAGACACACTACCGTCTTTGTTTGGAAGGGTCAGTTTGACACTGCAGACACACACAGTGCTCCATCAATGTCTTGGTGGTCTTGGCCTTTCTCTCTTGCATTAGCCCTGAACATTTAATGGAGTGAGTGAGGAAAGACTTGATGGGGCAGTGAGGAAGTCAAGGGAGGGGCTGTCATATTGATCTGCATGATTAGAAAAACACACATGTGGGCCACACAGCTACTGAGATGGAGATAATAGACCCAACCCCGACCATCGATACCAGCAGACTGTACTAGAAAACTCTACTGAGAATTCAAACCTTCCATCCATATGAATGTCTACTACTAGAAATAACATTACTTTTAATAATAACTCTAATAATAACAACTTACTGCTGAACATTTAAACAAATTTCTAACAATAATAATAATAATAAAAATTATTATTATTATTATTATTGTTGTTGTTGTTATATCTTTTCACATATAATATAACAGAATAATTTCAAATTAAATAATAAAAAATACAAATAAAACCACCAATAAAGGAAACATGAAATTTCCAATATAGCAATAAGTGTTTAAGAAAAACAAATATGAAGCCTCAAAATAATAATAATAATAATAATAATAATAATAATAATAATAATAATAGGTTGTTTTTTTATTTATTTATTATTTTCACACATACACACAAAACTAATCTAACAGCACATTTTAAAACAAAACAAAACAAAACAAAACAAAATAAAATAAAATAAAATAAAATAAAATAAAATAAAATAAAATAAAATAAAATAAAATAAAATAAAATAAAAATAAACCACAAGTAAGGCTAATCTGGAATTCCCAATTCAGTAATAACAAGAGTGTTTAAGAAAAATAACTGTAAAAGTATATTTTTCACCATAAACTATAACTATGAAAATAACAGGAAGACGAATGCTAAGCGACCAAACTGAGAGGGTTGTTGAGGGAGATAAAAATAGATTTCATTTGATTTGCTGGACTCATTGAAGATATGTGGGTCAGAGAAGGTTAATGAATGTGCTTCCTAATATCTTACCCTTGGCGATTTCACCCCAATTCTCACCTTCAGGAGGCCCTTCCACAACAAGCATAGCAATCCATTGTCTGAAAGTTTAAATGTGGACGATTCATCACCATAAGACAACTCATAAAGGCTGGATGAGCATCAAACTGTCTTCAGCAAATCAATAACCAAGTGCCTTTGCTTTTAAATGAATTTCACTTGGCATTCCACAAAGATGTGGATGACTGAAACCCCTCAAAGACCTAATGAGCTCTCTCCTTATCTTCCACAGGCTATTAACAAAGTGATGGAGGGAGTGATGACCATTAAAGCAGCAGAGAGATGGACATAAAAAAGACAGACACGGCTATTTGTCTATGCACCCTTGCCCATTATCTGAAAAACGAGATGCATTTCAAAGCTTCTGCACATTTCTATTTGACTTTCACAAACAACAGTGCCAAATGACTTCAACAAGCTTTGACTCATCTCTCAAAAAATAAGAAAACAAAAGTTATTTAAAGTTGTTCCACCCACTAATTTACAGTATAGACTATCCTACAGCCAAACCTAGCCTACTTGTGCCTCATGTGACGTCAGTAAAAGTTCTCAGTAAAGTGCCTTGCTGTTCAGCAATAAAACAGTTCATCAATGTGACCGTTTGGGGAGTTTCATGCACAACAGCCCAAAGCCAAGGTCCTTGAGAGTGATTCTGCTCATTTTCCTCTTAAAACATCTCGCCTCTCAGTGTTTTAGCAAATAACTGGTAATATGTTTTAAAAAGTAGGCCCTTACTACAAGAACAAGGATTTGAGGATCTAATCACTTACTGAATGGAGTTCCAGGGTCCAAATAAGGGAGAACTCAAATCAATTAGCAAGCACAAAGGAATATATTTGTAAAATGTCAGAGAATGCCAAATGGAAATAATTATAAACTCTGCACTATTATAAAAGCCTAAAACCTCAGGGTGCCACCCTCCCCTCCACTCTTGATTGTCTGGTGCTATACCTCCGAGGGTAATAAGAATAGGATGCTATAATATGCCTTTCTTATGGCACAATAGTGTGTGCCTGTTCTAACAATGAAGATTTATTGAGATCTATGCATAAAATCAACAATGATCCCATGTATTTCCTAAATAAATGTTTCTGATAGTTATTCTGCATAAATAAATAAATAAATACTTCAAGTCTGAAACACCTGACATTTTTTGACATCTATGAGAGGATGTATCAGAGAACTAGGAGTGCCACCCAAATCTGGCCATTTTTTTTAATAGCACCACTATTCCTCCATAAAAAGTCACTTAATATAACCAAAAGACCAATTAATATAACCAGTATTACATCAATTATACAACAAACTAAAATAAATATATAAAAACATAATATACAAAATATATATGGAGGTGCTTCACTTTAAAGGAGAGACAGACAGGAATTGTAGTCATTTACAATTCATAGCAAGCACAAATTTAGATCTGACATCCAGGCAATTTCCAATTAATAATATCAAATCCTTCCCTTTATTCCATTTTTCTCTGTGAATGACAAATAGAATGGGTTGCAAATGTCGCTGCATTTGAATCTCCCCTTTAATAGATCCTTTTGTTCCTATCTTTTATCTCAACTTTTAAGTGGGTTTCAATCAGACATCATGATCAAGAGGGATAACAAGGAACACACAGTGCATTAATACTCCTGTATCAGCTGGACAAACATGCTTCTTGAACATCATATGGGCTTATGAGTTTTTTGTTGGTCACACTTGTGAAAAACATACAGTATATTTCTGGAAAATGTATCATTGCTTGATACTCAAATCTACACAGGATGATACAAAAACAAAATTCGGTTCAAAACACAGGCATACTGAATCTACTTCACTTCTGCTGGTTTATTCTGTGTGTGTGTGTGTGTGTGTGTGTGTGTGTGTATCAGGCATCCACCCCGGTTCGTCCTTTTACCATCATTAGAGTCCATCATCCCTTGCTAAAATGAGGCTTAGCGCACAGGTACACCTCTCTCCTTTGATCATAGCCAGCGCTCTCTCTTTTTCACTCTCTGCTGGATCCCCAGTAAACAACGTGCCTGCAGCGGCGGTGCTCGCTAATGAAGCATTTTACAGATGTAGCTCTGTGTTCCGCTCAGAGAACCTCCACTACAACAGCACTACAGCCGGTTACAGAAAGCTTTCCTGACTTTAATCTTCAAATCTCCTAATGAACACCTGCTCTCACGTCCTTCCTCCTAAACACAACTTATCCATTCTCTCAATTGAATTCCCTCCGTTGAGCCGCCCGCAGGTAGTTGGGTCGACCCACGGATGGCGCTGTCCCTCCTGGGGGGGAGGCTGGAGAAAATCTCGGCTCAGGCGGCTGGTGCTCATTGTTAATTTAACACTATTGATTCGGGGGTCTGAGGTGACAATTGGACCTGAGATCAGATAACTGTAAACATAAACCGCGGTGACATGTGAAGGGACACTCAGTGTGCTCCAGGGGTCTGCGGGCACTAAGTGACGATAAGTGTCTTGCGGCGTCTTTCTGTCTATTGTACGTTCTGGAAACAAAATGGAAGCTACTTGAGATGGAGAGGTGATAGGAAAACAGCTAAATATTTTGTGCTGTGACTACAGTAATTGTGACAAGCACCTGAGAGCAAAGGAAAAATGCATAATATCTTACCAATGCTATGAATTGTCAGCATTAAGTAACTTATCTGTCCGTACTTTAAACAAAACTGTTGTGCAATGTGACAAATTCACAGCCAATCAAAAGAGACTGTAATGATGTTTATGTGGAGGGATTTGGACCAATGGGATGGAAAGTGGGCATGGCTATCTAGCATGTCGCTGTGGAAATGAAAACCAATTGATCGACGAAACGTCCTCCTGCTTGTCACGGTCATGGCCGCTTAGAATAAAAAATCAAGTCTATATGGAACAGACTTTTCCAGACATTTATAATGACTGGATGAGGATTTTTAAAAATCAATTTATAAGGACTGCGCTCAAAAAGGACGGACGGACGGACGGACGGACAGACAGACAGATAGATCTGACTGACTGACAGACTTACAGATAGACAGATACAGATAGACAGAGACAGACAGACAGACACACAGATACAAGGACAGACAGACTGACTGACAGACTTACAGACAGACAGACAGAGAAAGATAGACAGACAGACAGACAGACAGACAGACAGATAGATAGATAGATAGATAGATAGATAGATAGATAGATAGATAGATAGATAGATAGATAGATAGATAGATAGATAGATAGATAGATAGATAGAATGACAGACAGACTGACTGACTGACTTACAGACAGAGATACAGATAGACAGAGATAGACAGACAGACAGACAGACAGACAGACAGACAGACAGACAGACAGACAGATAGATAGATAGATAGATAGATAGATAGATAGATAGATAGATAGATAGATAGATAGATAGATAGATAGATAGATAGATAGATAATTCCCAAGTCTATAAAAGTGTTTTTTTTTAACTGCATGGCAGAAGGAACTGAATATCTGACATACAACACAAATCTGTCTTCTCCACTTTGTCTTCCTCTCTCTCTCTCCCCTCCGCCCCCACCCTGCAGTATTGACATTCTCCTCATTTTCCCCAGTGCTGAGTGGAGTCCGGGGTGTTGCACATGAATTATGCAGGCTGGGACACCACAGAGCAGAGGAACACCAGTGCCATCATAATTGAGACAATTGAAAAGACAATACTAGTTGGGTCAATAATTAGGTTGCAGGTGGTTGAATCAGATCCGTTCCTCCTTCTACTTTCTTCTCTCTCCTTCCTGTGCGGAGAATGTGCCACCCACAACAGCGACTCCATTTGCTGTCCAGACTCCACTGTGTCTTGAGTAACTGTTTTGTTTTTCATTTTACATGTCTGCTCTTACTAGACTCTTTTCTTACATTATTTGCTTGTGTAACTAATAGTAAATATGGCAGATCAAAACCACCACTGCAAAATTTACTGAAGTACTTTAAATTAGAATGCAATTTTAATAGTAGTTTGCTTCCTTTTTCGCTGAGAAAAAAAAAAAAAAAAAAAAAGCTCAGTTACTTTTAACCAAAAAGCATTTTCTAAAACAATTGAGTACAAACAGATAAAAGTCACCTAGGTGAGTGAATGGCAGTTCCTCTTTTATTGATTTGTGTGCTGAGGGTAGAGGGTAACAGGAAGGAGGACCTCATGACAGGACATAACTCCAACTAGCTCCATACTTAATGTCCCTGTTCAGACCAGGCTCCGTATTTTTTTAGAAGTCCGTCAATTTGTGTAAACTACATGGCATTATTCATGATAGAGGTCTGCAGAAGAGGAGGGCTATTGATTTCTAGCACAGGTCCGGCTCTGATTCATAAATCCACTCAGCCACTCGAGACTCCCAGAGGATCTATTATCCACACTGGTCTCCATCCCAAAACAACGGCTCAAGGTGATCACCATAAAAGTGCCAGTCCTCATCGTTTTTCACCAACGCCAGGCTAAATACAAACGCCTCAGGTTTTCCAGGAACTCCAGCTCTAAAACTCCTGATATTGTTGATCTTAGCTGATGAGAAGACTTAAAACTAGGGATGGACAAAATACATCTACAGTTAAAAAAAAAAATCTACCTCAGTTATTTTTAGGTGATATTAGAAATGTTTAAATTTAATTTCTCTATATGAGCCAAAATATAAATATTGGTTCACAAAGCTAAAGTATAAATTGGAAAAAAGTATACATATGTGTGTTTGTGTAATATAGTATAATTAAAATTCATTATTTTTTATGTTTTTGAAAGAAGTCTCTTATTCTTGCTGAGGCTGCATTTATTTGATCAAAAACACAGCAAAAAAAAAAAAGTCATATTGTGAAACAGTATTACAATTTAAAATAAATTTATTTATTCCTGCTTAAGAAACATTTCTTATTATTAATACTGAAAACAGTAGTGCTGCCTAACATTTTAATGAAAACTTGTGATGTATTTATTTTATGATGAACAGAAAAACAAAAACAACAACATTTATTTGAAATACCATTATAAATCTCTTTACTGTAACTTTTGATTAATTTAATGCATCCTTTTGAAATAAAAGTATTGATTTCTTAAAACAATAAAATAAAATAAAATACCAACCCCAAACATTGGATGGTAGTTTATATACATAAAAACGAAAATAGGATGAAAGTTTTGATGAAAAATGAACAAACCATTAATTGAAGGAGTGAATTACACAGTCAGACTAATAGTGTAAATGGATAAATTGGCTCTCTAAGCTTTTAATGTGCTACCATTCTGCAGGGGGGTTTTAATGTTTTTTTTTTCCTCTCTCTTTTTCTCAGGTAAGCCGTTTCAGGGTCAGCAGGATGTTATTTGCATTTCACAGGCACTGTTTGCATTATTTGCATTTTGCAGCCTTTACTATGCAACACAGAAAAATATAGACATTAACCCACATTTTATGCAAGTCGAACATAAATGCAACGAGTTCAAATGTATCACTTGCTACAATTCCGAATAGAAGGCAGACTATTTCATAGATACCGGTTCATTTGCAGGTTTTGACAGTGTATTTTAAGAGCACTTTACTTTCTGTTTTATTAAGTTTCATTTCTGAGTTTTTGTCAAGGTTTTCCCTCCTGAACGCACGCACAAAGGGCTCAGTGTACGCCTTGGTTCGCCCATTAGGCTTTATGGACAGCTGTATGCACTTTTATTAGTGGGTTAATGGCATTTAAAGGAGCAAGTGCTGAGCTAAATCCACAACATTAAAATCTAGAAAATGGCACTGTGGGATTCCGTCGAGGTCAAACGAAACGGCTGCTCGAAGCAGCATCGAACGCAGCTCAGCTTCGACCCTTGACATCACTCCTCGGTCGAGCCGTCACATAAAAACACCCCTGCCGCTAATGCTACGTTTGCTACGTCAAGCTGAGAATTTCATGAGTGAGAAGAGCGAGAGGAAAATACCCAAACACTCAGGCATTGAGCATTCAGCCTAAGCCTTAAAATATAATGAGCGGAAGTAACGCAAGTACCGACTGCAATTTAGCGAAAGGAACATCAAGGACTGAAGAGAAACTATTTAGCAGCCTGTGTTCAGACATAATTAGCGGGAAAATGGCACAACAGGACTTGCCTATTCGTTAGTCTTAATTAGCTCTGCTGCTAAATCTTCACTAACGTAGACAAACAAACAAAGGCACTAAGCTTGAGGAACATCATTTTCAGGTGCTTTTTCTGCTGTGTTTCTGTAGACGTGCAACATAAAAGGAAGATGCTAAAGCAGTACAGTAACGGACCCAATGCTGCCTCTGTGATTTTCATTACTTGGCTGCTTCCAATTTGCCCATCTGTCTCCTAATTATTGACTGCATTGGCGGCATTGCTTTTGGCTCTGGTAAGCCACAGGACCACGTTCGCACTCACTCTCCCGTGTCTGTTTTTATTAAACACGGGGGCTTACGGTATTCGCAACGGCTGCTTATTTTTACGGTGGCGGGCTGCTTAATGAAGGATTGCACAACACTGTAAACACCGCTTGACAAATGCGAGATATTAATCTTAAATCAGTACCAGAAAGTCACTTCTGCTGATAAAGTCATGAAGATGATTTCTGGACAGTTGTAAACCCGCTTCCGTAAGGACGAAATGTCTTGAATTGAATTTCTGGGGAAGAAAAGTCAAGCCACGTGCCATTCTGGTGTGCTTTCAGTGAAATTATGACCTGCAGATTCTCAACAGAACCTAGACTCCCCAACCAGGGAGAGACAGATAAGAGATGGAAAAAGGATGGTGTGATGATGGTGCAGAGAGCAATGGAGGATGGGTAAATGGACAGATCGAGCCCTATGCGAGCATGTGGGCAGAACAGACAGAACCGCATTAGTCCACCACCCTCTCTGCATTCCTCTTTTGAAAGCTGACCTTCCCAGAATCCCTTTCACCACTGATGCATCCTCGTTATTAAAAAGCACCAGTGCCTCTCTGCTGCCCAAACCAGCACCCTTAGACACTCAAAGGTACCCTATTACACCCCCAACCCAACCTGCCCTCCGTTGCATTTTCCCTCCTACATTCCAGTCTATCGGAGTACCTGTTTTTTTTTTTTTCTCAGTAGCATGTTTGCGGTGATGGATGAGCGTTGAGCGTCTCTCTGACAGGCCTGCAGCTGATGCCACATAATCACTGTATCACCGTTTAGGCAAAATTACCAAATTATACCAACCCCCCGGAGGCATCGGTGCGACTGACAGCTCCAGCCAACAAAAGAAACACAAATATTCTGGAGTGGTGGCGAAAGAAGAGGGGGAGGGAAGAAGAGAAGTCTAGAAAACTACAGCTTCCAATTAACAGAACGTTCTGATGGTTTTGGTGACTGCTCCGTAATTACGTTCAATAAGGCAATAGAGCAGCTTTTGATTAGCACGTGAGAACTGAAGTAATTCGTCTCTCTTGATACAACAGATGGTTTGAGCACATTAATATATTTCTTTAAAGATCCAATAAAATTTATATCCATAATGACAACATCAAGTACTCAAATGAACAACAAAACTGCTGTGTGCACGTGTTTGCATTTTTATGTTGACAGGAAATCTACTGCTACAGGTGATCCGTCCATCCATCCTATCCATCAAACCTACAAAGCTTTAAACTTTTTCATTCATTTTAAAAACTTTCAAAGACTTTGGTCAAACCCACATTCAAAAATAGTCTTGATAACATTTCTACTTAAAAATCACATTTTTATATAAATTTAAATTCAAATTTGAATTGCAATTCTGCATTCCCATTTTCCACCTCATTTCAAATTTAGGAACTGAATTGGAATTTAAAAAGGATTTTCAATTCAGTTCTGAATGGCACACAACCCTGGTGCTAACAACAGGATATGACAACCTCCAAGACTGGTTTTCCACAAAAGTTTGAAACAACTATCTGTGTAGGTGACATTTATGATGTGCCCACTTGCTGTTTCCAGAGCCAACATGTTCTTTTCTGCTCTGCAAGTGACTGCTGAATTATGGGGGGCCCACAACACCATTTCATAAAGTCGCCTGAAAACACAAGAGCACTTAAATTGTGAAAATAAGTTTAATGTCTCATTTTAATTTAATTCAGGATATGAAAGTAGAAACATGTACCTTAATTTCTTTGCTCTCTTTAAGTGGATAATTTGCATCATGAAACTTACCCAATGAAACATTGTCTAAAACACCTGCTGCTTTTTGAGGAAAAAAATAAATATATATTGTAATAACATTAAAACTACAACACAAACGTTTCAGACTTATCAGTTTAGAAATAGCCGTGGAATATTCTTTTACATTTGCCAGCAACAAAGCATTTTCCACAGTTGCATAATGAAAATATATCATATTAGAGCACCTATTCAGTGCTGAGCTATCAAATAATTCTAAACCATGAGTAGCTGAGAAAAAAAAAAAGGACCTGAGGCGAAACTCTGACTAAAGCGTGAAGTGAGAAATTCTGATTCAGAAAGATCACACATAGCACCGTGGGCCACTTCAACAAATGGAGAAACATCTCTCTGAATTCTAACATCCAACGCGAAGGAATTTCATCTAATGTTTTCTTTCTTCTTCTTTCAATAGAGCTCATATACAAACTTTATCCACATAAAACACACTAATATACACTTAGAAGTAAATAACCATGCTTAGAGAGGGTCAATGCAGAAGGTTTCGGTCCAAACTGAAATGTCATGTGCTAAAAGGGTGGCGAAAAAGGGCAGAGTAACAAACTGAGAGCTGTAGGCAGACCACCAATAACCAAATTAAAGTGGACAATCATCTTTGCAGGAGCGTCAGAGGTGTCCAATCAGATGACAGGATGGAGCTCCGGGTGACAAACACAACCCAGTGAACCGATAATGATTCGGAGGGATAATTTAATCTAAATGAACTGTGTGTCACTTATCAATAGCGGGTACTTTGGTGTAATTAATTTTCATTTGCAGGGTAAAGAGAGGCGAACAGACAGTCCTTGGATGAAACAGGGCGTACAAATGATTTCTCATCGCTAACCCACCCGAATTCATCACACTCACTAAGACATGTGCTAATGATTAGTATTATTGCTCCAGGTGTGTTTACTGTAAATATCAGAGTCCTGGCATCTGGCTCGGGGTGAGAGTTTGACGCTGATGGAGATGATGGCGAGACGACCTTCAAAACTGGCTAATAAACGCCACAGTGCGCCTGATCCAACGCAATTTAACTTTCTGCAGTAATTATCAAATTTTGTATGCAGTGAGTTAGTAAAATGTTAATTGGTACTGAAGACAGCAAACTGAGAAAGTAGTTATTTTACCAACAGAAAGAGACTTTATAAATAGACACTGGGAGTCTGATTAAAATAAATCTAAAAATATATGAAGCACAATTTAACGAAAAATACAAAAATAAAAAGCATGAATCATGTATATCAGATAGCTTACATATGGTGAAAGAGAGGGAAGAGAAGAGAGAGAGAAATTCATGAGTCACTATGAATAGCTCATCCTGGAGAAAGAACAACCAGCTCAGTCATGACCGCCCATATTTTAGATAATTATCCATTAACTTGTTGAACTGAGCCCATGAACATGACATTACTCACACACCGGTCCAGCTCTTGATCAAGACCTTTCTCAGTCTGTGCTGACACAGAAGAAAAACATACATTATGTAATGTTGTTACACAAATATATATTCCATAGCAGCTCATCATCAATTACAAATGTAAATTAGAAAAGTGTCTTTTTTTTCCAAAAAAAAAAAACCCTACTTTTCTACACAGACACACACACTTGAATTCATTTGTTTTGACATTAAATGTCAATGATTTTGACATGAAACATCATTATGAGGTTTATGAGAATAGCTAACTATTTTAAAAGAAAAATAATTTCAGCAAAATGAGACTTCAGAGTTGCATAATGCATTATAAACTATTTGAAATGTAAATCGTACACATACTCCCACTGACTCAACTTACCTCCTGACATAACAGAGCTACACATAACACAATGCAAGTTGTTATATTTCTATGTCCCTATGTTCTAGATTTCTTTTAATTTCAATTAATAGCAGACATCCTAAAACTATGAGTTTTAGTTTTACCTCTCTTATCTGTCTTCTCTCATTTCTCCATGCCTAGAGGACAACATAAGTAAAAACTGGCATAGCTTACCCCTCTCTCTCCCCTAATCTATTTTTATTTTTTTGTTTCTTTCAAGTTTGCACTCAGATAAGATGCTGAAAGCTATAAAACTTTCACTGCATTAATTTCAAAGGCATTCAGTGTGCTTTTGAACGACTCGATAATAAAACACTCCCTCCATGAGCAGCCTGTCAGAAACTGCAAGAGCTAATCGTCGAGCCGGCGACCCCTGTGTGTTTGCGGTCAAAGTTGAGACAGACCAAACAGGCTGTGTTCCTCACTCGAACTCTGAGGCTTGTTTTAGCCTTGGTCACCACTCACTTAAATCATTTCTGTCCATCCATCACGCTGTGCCTTTGACACGCACTAATAGCAGGGTGTTTGAAATACAACATCTGCAGGGATGTCTTTTGCCCCCCTCTGAAACCCCAGATGCATTAAATGGGGCCCCCCACAGTCCTGCAATTGCTAGAACCAGGAGAGTCTGCGGTATTTATTAGAAATAAACACAATAAAATATGTAAGAAGATAAAAGAATGAAAAAAGATGGTTTGAAAGATTGAAAAACTTATTGCCTTGATTAATCAAATATTCAACATAATGTTCAATGATCAGCTGCTTTAAGTCAAGTCAAGTCACTTTTATTTATATAGCGCTTTTAACAATACAGATTGTGTCAAAGCACTTAACAGTATCAAATTGGAGGATAGAGTGTCAGTAATGTATAATAATAAGATTAAACACTCAATTTTCAGTTAAAGGCATTTCATTATTGAATTCAGAGAATTTTGCTTTAAATATATTTATAACTCATAAGTGTTATAATATAAATAACACCAAGTTGTATTTCAAGACTTCTAAATGTAATTAATTGTATAAAAAAAATGTTCTTCAACGCAGATATTCTCACATTCAATTTCTCCAGTACGCTTTTTTTTTCTTTTTCTTTTTTTTAACAAAAATGGTGTCTCCAACGGCTTGACTGATGAAAAATGAAATTTGTTGTCAAATATTTCTTTATCGATTATCACTGATTAGCTGTAGCAGCATGTAGTGTGTTTTTGAGCACTAAAAATACTGTGGCATTTGCATAGGTGCTTTGTTGGCAATGTTCAGCACTAGATAGAGAAAAA
This sequence comes from Spinibarbus caldwelli, assembly GCA_039654775.1. Classification (NCBI taxonomy): domain Eukaryota; kingdom Metazoa; phylum Chordata; class Actinopteri; order Cypriniformes; family Cyprinidae; genus Spinibarbus; species Spinibarbus caldwelli. The sequence goes on from CM077242.1 coordinate 11,042,539, forward strand.
AACATGTTTGAAAGCATTGCAAACATTAGAGCGATGTCTAACATGGTGTCGTGACCACAACAGACTCAGAACCACAATTATCGAACGATCTGCACAAACGAAAACACAAAACACACGTGACCCTGAATCCTTTGAGAATGTGTAGTTTCTGCGAATTTCAACACCAGCGCATAATGTATTATTTAGAGCGTACACTGAGGTTTTATCTTAAAGAAAATGAGAATAAAAGCCAAACAGAACAATAAATGACATTGAAAGGATTTTGAACTGTCAATCTGTGGCTGCCTCAGGGAGAAAAACAAAAAGCAAAGCGAGAGTGGGTGATTTCAGACGAGATCGGCGAGCGAGAGTCCCTCTCTTCCTCCTCCGTTCTCCTCCATCCTTTTCTGTCTTAAATGTTCCTCAGGGACGTTAACTTTTCCCAAGCAGTCGTCTTCAGCTTTAACAATTAATGTGCTGGGGCTTCACAGTGACAGCTGATGCTAAATACTGCACGGTTTTGTTTACGTAGAAGCGCATTAATAAAGATGAGACCCTGCTGGGTTTGAGGAGAAGAGACGAAGAAGATACTAGAAGAAAGAAAAGAGGAGGAGGATAAAATCAGTTTCCTCCTCCATTCCTTCAAGTAGCCCACAACATTTTGGGCAGCTGAAATCTACCCTGCAGTGTTAAATAGAGAGAACTAGATAGCGTGCATTCATTTTAAAGTGATATTATGTATATATATTTCTGACTGATCATAGCAGATGTGATGCGGAAAAGCATTATAATGGTGCATACACTGAAATTTGCAAGTAGATGTACGTTTTTACTCACTAGTAAACAATCAGATTTCACCTTGAACACTAAGTGAATACCTTTTGACAGGAAAAAAAGAAGATTTGATGTAAGAGAGTAAACTGCAATGTGTGGCTTAATGTTAGCTGATGCATCAAAGTCAGAGATGTGTCCTTGGTAAAACGCTGAACTCTCGCTACAGCTACACAAACAAACCAAACTGTGCTTTGTTTTCTTGAAAATGAAAACGGTACGGGGGAAAAACACATCTGCAAACACGAAAAATGGATCTGCTGTTGTGTGATGGTTCAATAATTCATAACAATGCTGCATCTCATGTTTCCGTCTGTTGATTAGCCAGAGTATTTATGACCACATTGCCAAAGTGTTTTGAAGTGATATTCAAGCACCATCAACCGTTGCATTAATATTTGATATTTTTGCAAATGATCTTTGTCCTTTTTTTAATGTGTTGAGAGACAAAGGGTTGTTTTAGGGATATGATGAATATAAAAGTACAGAAGAATTTTTTTAAAACGGAAATGTATGCAGAAACTCTAGACAATAAACATGCACTCCATAAAAGCCATGGAATAAACCTTTACCCTGTATTCAACTTTTAAAACTTCTGGTAAAATACATGTTTTGTGGAATAATTTTAACTGTGGAATGGATTGGACCCACTCACTTTTTTTTAAAAGTACAAATGTTACAACATTTTAACAATATAAAGCATAATGTTTTCTGTTATATCCAATTTTACAACTTTCCATGAACACTAAAACACTAAAACAACTGTAAAATCATGATTAAATGGCTCAAATAATGCATATTCTATAACAGTTACATAACCCTAATGAAAATATCATGAAACTTCACATTTTGGGTAAATAAATAAATAAATAAATAAATAAATAAATAGTGGCAATCTGGAATAATGCTGTCAATTAAGATGAGCTTGAACTAAACTGGGAATATTCCTTTAAGAAAAACAAAATTATTCCATAAATTCCACATGCTTTATTATACAGCTAGCCTCTGAATATTACAGAGTACAGTAAGTTACTAAATAATAAATTTTTTCAAGTGTGCACCCTTTAGTAAGAAATGATCTACTGAATGGGACTAACCCTCAAAAAAGGCTATTGTCCTAAATAAATCACTGGCTTCATTGTCAGATTGAGGTAACACACGCAGTTTTATTTAGTGCCTTTTTCCGCTATGGTGGGAGGATAATTACTGTCATTTATTAATAATCCCAAGGCCAGTCTTCAGTAATGTGTGCCACATGTGACAGCCTGATCCTACAAGTGTCCCATTTGCCTCTGAGATACACAAGTCTTGGTTCCATCTAAGCCAAAAAAAAAAAAAAAAAAGTGAGAACGCATGAAAAAAAATGAGAAGAAAGAGGTCTGCTGATCACTAATGGCGCCCAATTTTCTTGTCTTTGGCAAGAGAGAATCAAATGATGGGAACAGCAATCCAAAAGGGCACTTTTTTAGATGTCATGTCCCATCGGCTTCAAGTAAAGTATGCGTATGAGAAAAAGAGACAGGCTAGCCGGGTTTTAGCTCATTACTTACAGGCACTTTCTTGAGGCTGACAGTGGGTTGTTTCTTCTTGGTGCTCAGAGTCTCTGTCCAAACACACATTTTATCCCTTAGGCTTTGTTTTTCCTCCCCTCTCTTTTGCGTTTAATTTCAACATTAGCTAAGGCAATATAATTTGCCATCCGGTGACCTTGACAGATTGTAGCAGGGACGCAGGCCAGCGCTGATGCCTTTGAGGAATGAGCATTTGATGAGTGGAGGAGTTTAGCTCACTAGGTACAACTTTAACTGAATTCCCCTTCCAGAGCTTTCAGCTCCTTCCTGACCACACAAATCCTGCCATTTATTTGTCCAATTTTTATTTTAATCAACAATGAAAGCCTTTGAGATACAAACAGGTATAAAAAAACATGCTGAAGACAAACAGATATCTAATTAAATCTGTTATCTTTTCACCATCTGGGATGGGGACAATGGCCTAGACTCATCCTTCCAAATTGAATTTAATCATGAAATAAGCTAAACAGGCAAAAGGAACCTTAAACAATGTTATTTTCATTGTATTTCATTTTATCTTATTTTATTTTATAAAAAAAATAAACAATATATTTTTAAAAAAATATGTATATATATATATATATATATATATATATATATATGTATATGTATGTATGTATGTATGTATGTATGTATATATATATATATATATATATATATATATATATATATATATATATATGTATATATGTTTCATCAGACGACGGCTCAATTATAAATTGGGATTTTTATGCAGATTAACATCTTGGAAGGGAGAGCTGGTTATGCTGTTTTAGGTCGCGTTTCAGTCACTATTTCATATCCATTCGGTTGTCTGACAACAGAAACAGTAAAATATAACAATGAAAACAGTTTTATTGAGAATTTGGCTGCATCAAATTACAGTATGTGGGCACAGAGAGGCAAACAAATGTAATAATAAATAATAAATGTACATTTTGCATGTTCAGAAGAAGTGAGCTGTCCTGTCCTGCAAATAATGCAAACAGGCTTGTGTAAGTAAACTGCTCAGTGCAAAGAAAGAAAAGTAATGGGAACCTGGTATTTTTAATGTTCTTGTTTTCATGTGTCTAATAGACATGAACAAGTTATTTGAAAAACATCTATGACATTTGAAACATGTCTAGTCTTCATGCGCTATGTTGAGTATGGTTTCATTAATAATAAACATACATTTGCATAAAGCATCCATATTTTTCCATGCCCATGTTGATTAGAGTTTTAAAAACTTGAAAAGTATTAATTTAAAATGTGCGATTAAGTTGCGATTAATCACGAGTTAACTCATGACAATCAAGCAATTAATCGCGATTAAATATCTTAATCGAGATATATATATATATATATATATATATATATATATATATATATATATATATATATATATATATATATATATATATAGGGGCTTGTAAAAATGTTGTCAGTAAAAGTAACAATTTCACCAGGCCAGCAGAAAAAAACAAATATATATCTTATTGGTGAGACCTGTCATGGGCTACATGCTTGTTTATGCAAGAGTAAAAATAATAGCAAAAAGATGCTAATAAACTAGGATGAATTTCTTTCTGTGGCATCTGCTCTACATCACCAGAGACTTTAGCGCCTCAGTCTATGAGGCAGTCTCAGGTCAACTGAAACTAGAGGAAGGAATGCAGGAAGGAAGCAAAGAAAATGGAAGGAGCGAGATAAAGAGGCCTTGCACACTGTAAAATCTCTGTTCTCGTCAATTCCAGAGGGAAGAGAGAAGCCCGCAGGTAAGACTCCCGAAAAGGTCGAGGTAGTAGAGCTCCTTCTCTCTGCCTCTCGACCAAAAGAGAGGGAAACACTTTCTGAGAGCAGATTGGAGGGAAAAGGAGCTCGTGTTCTGGCAAATTATGGAAGCATAAAAAGCCCATGCTGGAAATATTTGACTATGCCAAGATATAAAAGGTAAAAGGACCATCTGTGCCATTTGCATCCCACTCTCCCTGGTTGTCTCTGTGGTGCAGCATAGTAAACCATCTCGCAGCAGATGCCGATGGAACGCAAACATACAAGTTAGTGATGCTGAGAGAGCTTGTGTGTCCAATCAGAACGAGCCTCAGAGATGATAAATATGCATTATAATGTGATGCAAGTTGCAAGTATAACCATGGCAACTGTCCCAGTCTGTTTTGTCTACGCAGTGTTGTTTGTGGTGAGTGGTGAGCTTCCTTCCTCTGCTACCGTGAAGACCATGCCATAATGAAGCTGTTTTTCAAGACTTGAATGCATTAGTCAACTCATCTGAAGCATAGTGATTAGAAGAATCGATTCACCAATGCATTGCGATTCTCTCTTGAATTATTAATGATCCTCAAATTCATGAAATTATTATTAAATCTGTTTCTTGAAATGATTCACAAGATAAAATATTACGAATACAAGTATGGTGTGCAACACTACAGAAAGTCAAAGACATACCGTAATCACTGTTGCTACAAACCTGAGAAGCATCATTCAAGAATCATTTTACAGTTAGATTCAGGCTCACTGAATCTAAACAGAATCAAATTATGAGGAACCTAAAGATTTTCAACCCTAATAGCTAATGGTCATTGTTATTTTCTGTTTTTGGCTCTGGTTTGACACATTTGGAGTGACTGACTTTCACCAAAAGCATAATTATTACTTCCCAATTCATGAATTACACATTTCATTCAAGAATAGAGGTTCTCTGAGTTGATGTCGTCGCAACCCAAAAATGGATCACAGGTCTGTTCTGAAATGGTTGCTGACAACAGGGTAAAAAACTCTGTTAAATTTAAAAATATAAAATAATCATGTTAACTTATAAACAGAGGTGCAAAATACTTGAGTAATTTTACTTGATTACTGTACTTAAGTATTATTTTGGGGGATTTTTACTTTATTCAAGTACAATTTAAACTGACTACTTGTACTTTTTTCACTTCAATAACTGTCTGGTTCAGCTCAGCTACCAAATCTGACCTCAGAAGACTTCAGAGGGTAGTCCGGACTGCTGAGTGAATCATTGGTACAACCCTCCCCAGTCTCCAAGAACTGTACTCATCCAGAGTGAGCAAAAGGGCTGGCAAAATCACTCTGGACCCCTCACATCCAGCACACTCCCTCTTTGAACTGTTGCCGTCTGGTCGACGCTACAGAGCTCTGAGCATCAGAACGGCCAGGCACAGAAACAGTTTCTTCCCTCAGGCAATCCATCTCATGAACACCTGACAATAATTGTGGAACACACACTATTTATACACTTATTTATCTAACACACATACTTAGTCTACATTTCAATTTGCACATAATATACCTGTACATACAAAACTGTCTATTGTAATACACCTGTACGTGCAATTGTCAATTTGTATATTGTTATTGCTTATTTACTTGTTCTATTTTTTAATTCTTCTTTTTATTATGTGTTTTTTGTTCTGTCACTGTCATTCTGTTGCACTGTGGAAGCTTGTCACAAAAACAAATTCCTCGTATGTGTAAACAAACCTGCCAATAAAAGCTCATTCTGATTCTGATTCTGATTTTACTTGATTACATTTCTGAAGAAAAAAACAGTACTTTTTACTTCTTACAATTTTATTTCAACTTAAAATGTACATTACATTTTTATTTTATCTTATGCACATTAAATATGGTAAACGGAAGCTCAAAAGTGCGTGCTTGACATGAGAACCAATGATCATTGTTTTCATGCATCAAGCACACACACAGTTCTACTTCAGTTATGACTTTCATCAGGTAAATGTCTGGGTTCAAAAGTTCACCATCAAATCTGAGAAAGCATGTTGAGGTAGCAAAGTTGCATTTTCCCCCTAAAAAGTTTATTCATTATTCTTTGTTTTGATAGAGCCATTAGCTGTGTAATATATTGGCTGAATGCACAAGATTGAGTGCAAATAAAATCAGTGATAATAATTTACATATAATTAATATTTTTTAATTAAATGTTACAAATCTCCAAAAGTGTGTTTAAATGAACATTGTATGTTTACTTAATTGTAATTCATGTTTAATGATGTTCTTACCAGGTAGTGGATAAGTTGTATTACTAATATGTAATTATATGACGCATTGAGTAGGAATTTGGACTCTCAATGATTTTTTTTAATCTTAATAATTACATGATTTGCTTATTAATTCATATAATTAGTCGCAAATAATTATGTAGCAATATTTGCTGAGAAAAAGCAGCACATTTATTAAAATGTAATTTTCTTAAATATGCCTATCATTTAACTTAAGACACTGATTCATTAACAGGGGTTGTATGAGTTACTGTCATATTCACCTTGTGTAGTTTTTGAAGTGTCATTTTTGAAAGTCCCTTGTTATATGAAGAAAGAGTATGTAGTTTAGTGATTTAGATCTTAGTTTGTGTTCATCTGATAAATGAACTTACTTTTTTTTACTTTTACTCAAGTATGTTTTTGGCCAGATACTTGTACTTTTAAGTGAGTAAAATTTTCACTGAGAATCTTTACTTTCACTTGAGTAAAATTTTTGAGTACTTTTTACACCTCTGCTTATAAATAGACTCATTAACTATTAAGGGAGGAGAAAATGCTTCTAATTTATTTTACTGTTGACATCAAAAGCTAAACATCAGTGTTTTACTGCAACTGTAGATGTCATTTAATATTAATTAAATATTTAGTCCAGAGTTTCTTCTAATGTTCTAATAATTTAATAAAAATGTAGTCAATTTAGTAAATTTTAGCTAACTTTGCTGGGCCTGTTCTGGTATTTAAAAAAAAAATGCCTCACAATTGATTCAAGGGACATTTTTGTTTCTTTTGAGCACTAAACAAGTTTGGTACTGTGTTGGGTCACCACTTGACGTCCAATATAAAATCTCTGTCCTGGAGCAAAACCAGCTGAGTACCACTAGCATACAATTAATTATGCTAAACTGGTAACAACTTCACTTGGCGACACACCGTGACTTATTTGTAAAGCATGATTTCTATAAACTACAAACAAAGCAGTGAAACAGACTTTCTGCAGTTATTGAATGAAGGCGCTCACACAACATATTCTGACATGATAAAAAGAAAATAAATAAAATAAAAACACAGACAGTCTCAGAATGGGTGTGTGGGTGGTAATTAGTCACAGAAGAGTAAATGCTCAACACAAGAAAACCAAACGATGTGTAGAGTACACAGAGAGAGAGAGAGGGAGGGAGGAAGAGAGAAGCGAGGGAAAGCTCGAAGACTTCCAGTAGATGTCGGCTTTGACAGAGAAATAATGAAGTGACATGATGCTGATGCAGAAAGAGACAAAATGCAGCTTACTTGTTTGATGTTTTTAGGGCTGATGAATCTCCTAAGGGCTGAAGAGGAGACATACAGTATGTTCCTCTCGCCGAGATTCTGCCTTTCCACTAATGAATCACATCATCCAGCCATAGAGGATTCGATAAGCCTATAAAAAGCTTTAGCTCAGGCATCACTGTCTGAAAGATTGCTTCAAGGTTGCTGGATGCTGTTACATCCAATTCAATTGTTTCAGCTCAGAAGTGACATAACATTAAATCAAGGACAGTAGAGAAAGCCACAGAGCTTCTCATTTAGTCAATATCAGCTTCTTGTTAGAAAAGACAGGTAGCAGAACACAAAACATGTAACAATGTTTGCAAGATATTTGAGCTGCTCCGCATTTCAACGACAGGAAAATCAAATACAGAATAGGGTATTTTAAAAAAAAAGATCGTACAGTTTTAAGAAAGCAAGAGTAAGCAAAAAGGAATTGAACATACTGTAAAAGTAATCCAATTTTACAAGTTGCAATGGTTAAAGAAATCAGACTAGTGCATGTTTACATGGAAAAACTATTTTTAAAAAAACATTGCTGATAAAAGAATGCAAGAATATAACCCTAAGGAGGTTAGTTGGTCTCCTATCCTGGCTTAGCTTGCTAGATTTGTTTGTTTTGCTAGTTTTAGACAGGTTATGGGCACTAGTCAGCTAGTAAGGCTAGAAAATCAGCTGGCTGACCATCTAAACCAGGCTGTGAGACCAACTAAATTAACTATAACCAGCAAACCACATCATTTAAGAGCACTAGTCAGCTGGTAAGGCTGTGAGACCAACTGATTTACCAACTACCAGCTTAACCAGGCTGGGAGACAAAGTAACTTATCTAAGACCAGCAAACTACATCATTCAAGAGCACTGGTCAGCTGGTAAGGCTGGGAGCTGGATAACCAACTAAACCAGTTTTTTATCCAGCTAGGAGACCATCTAAATAAACTAGAACCAGCAAACCACATCACTTAAGAGTACTAGTTAACTGTTAAGGCTGAAAGATGAGCTAGCTGACCAACTAAACCAGTTTAATCAGACTGGGTGACTAGCTACATTAGCTACAACCTGCAAACCACATCATTCAGGAACACTAGTCAGCTGGTAAGGCTGGGAGCTGGATAACCAAATAAAACAGCTTAACCAGGCTGGAAGACAAGGTAACTTAGCTAAAACCAGTAAACTACTACATTCAAGAGCACTGGTCAGCTGGTAAGGCTGGAAAACCAGCTGGCTGACCAACTAAACCAGGTTAACCAAGCTGGGAGATCAACTAAATTAACTAGAACCAGCAAACCACATCATTTAAGAGTGCTAGTTAACTGTTAAGGCTGAAAGATGAGCTAGCTGACCAACTAAACCAGTTTAACCAGGCTGGGTGATACTAAATTATAGCTACAACCCACAAAACACATCAATCAAGAATACTAGTCAGCTGGTAAGGCTGGAAGCGGGATAAACAACTAAACCAGCTTAACCAGGTTATGAGTAAGGCTGGTCCGAATACCATTTTTTGAGCTTCGAAGCTTTGGTAGTAATCAACACCGAATATTCGAAGCTTCGGAAGGAGGGGGCTGAACATTTTCTTCTCTCTAATAAAGGCAGGAATCTCTGTGCGTCTGTCTGTCTGTTTGCATTTTTATTACGTCGAGAACCGTTCATCCAATCGACTTCACGCGTGGCAGGTGTGTTGCTGCGGACCCAAGGGAGTGCATTGTCGCATTTTGGTGCAATATGGACACGCGACACGTTCAGAATTAATAAACTTTTAATAAACTACAGAACAGCGTGAGCAGAGCACGCGGGCAGAGCTTATATGCTCCGAGAACGGACACTGCACTAGTGATACAAAACACACAGGTCTGTTAAGAGCAACACTTTTAATAAGGTAGCCCAGTGCTTAATTTGTAAATTGCGAGGTCCCGGGAATACAGCGGGGTAACGGATACAGCATGTGATTAGAGGAGGGAGAGAACCAATCTTTAGTGACTGAAAGCATGCATCAGTTGCTTTTATAGGGTTCGTACGGTCATGAAAAACCTGGAAAAGCTATGAAATTTTAAAACAGCAATTTCTAGGCCTGGAAAAGTTTTATAAAATCATGGAATTTTATTTCACAAATCTCTGTATAATAGAGTTATATTTAATCAGGTCCTGAATTAGTGTGTATATCACATTTACTCATTCCCGCAGCTTTCAAGTTTATAATGAGGGAAATTCCTGCAAACATTTATTGAATATAGCATGTAGGTTAGATGAGTAAATAAATCCACACAAAATATCAGATTAAATCAGTCATTTGAAAACAGCGTGAGTGATTCAACTGTACCACGCCTTCTCTCTTTCACTCTCTCAAAGCGGCTTCACATCGGCGCATCTCGTCTGCACTACAAGAGCTACTCCACGCTGATCCAAGACTTTCACTCGCATCTCGGGACAGTTGACAGAACTGTCACTTGCCTAATCAGGTCACTGTTGCATCGTCACAAAAATGTACAATTTGCACATCTTTTTAAGGCGTTTTAAGATATTCCATACTCGCGCACTCCAGATGCGGGATTCTGTCCGCTCAGAGTCACATACAAAGCGCACGCGTATAAAGCTGACTGGCAAGTATCGAGTTATTTTTCGTAGTTTGTTGAGCTTAAGGGCCAAATACACGCAAAATGAAGTCAACATGGCTGTCCTGGCGAGTATCATTGCACAGTCGGATTTGTCTTGAGTGGTCTAAATGTAAACAGTTGAGAAAGAAAACGCATGCATCGAATTCGGTCTTGTGATAGCAGAGAGTCCGTTCACGTTGCGTCTTTTGTGCGCTTAAGTTCGTTATTTCAAATGTAAATGTGCGGCAAGCGCGCTCATAATGAAAGATTTTTCATGAAATATATGCATGCTATAAGTCACTACGAACGTCTTTCGTTGGCGAACGGTCTGTTGCTGGTGCAGATGTTCAGCCAGGCGGATGAGTTGAGAACAGTTTCGCGGGGGATGCCAGGTGTTCGAGAAAAAACAAAACAAAACAGGATATTCGAATCTCAAAATTGAAAATCGAATGCCAACCCACCGAACGAATATTCGAATAATCGAATATTCTGGTCCAGCCCTAGTTAGGAGACTAGCTAAATTGGGTAAAACCAGTAAACCACATTATGTAAGAGCACTACCCAACTGGTAAGACTGGGAGACCAGCTGGTTGACCGACTAAACCAACTGAAATTCCACATAGCTGACTAAACACAAGCTTGACAAGGCTGGGAGACCAGTTAAACCATCCTAAACCAGCTAAGGCCTGCAAATCACCGTCTAATGGGGTTTAGTAGAGCAATGACCTTGTTTATCTACATCAGACCACCTCAGGAGAAGCTCATAGATTAGAGTCCGTTAATGTTTTAAGCACATCTTCACCACAGCAGGCAGACGGCACGACACAAGACACCCTCTCGCATTCTAAATCCCGCAACGCTGCCTCGTAGCAACGCAGTCTTCCAGCCGCTACCAGCGTGACGCTCATCATCACTCACATGAGTCAGAGAATGCCATAAGCTAATGGAATAAATCAAGGATGAAATATCAATCAAATTACAAACTAATAGTTCCCTTAATGTCTTTGTTGGAGTACAGATGGCCCCTTCAGCCAGCCAAGCACACCACAGCAAGTCATCATGATAATCAGCGCACTAATAATACCACTCCATTAATCACACATACGCGCTCGAACTGCGTCGCTGCAAACAACGGGTGCTCTGCCACAGGAAGATCACAAAGTTGAAGCATGGTAACACTCACTCATTACACTGGTAATTAACTCTTCTCTAGAATCATGCTTATTGTTTAAAAAAGATATCCGATTTGGAGGGGGGGGGTTGTGAGCGCTGCTATTCCCTGGGCTTCTGCATACAGTGGTCTTCATTTCATGCAACATAATAAAATAAAAAAATAAGGGCAACATGCTGATACTTACATTTAGCGGGGAGGTCGTAGCCGCAGGTGATCTTGGCTTTTCCAGTGTCACAGCCGTTTAACGAGTGGCACTCTTCATACAGGAGATGACCCGCGGCTCTGTGTATGCAGCCATCCACTGAAAGAGAGAAACAACACTGATGTGACAACAGAAATGTTTGTTGCAATATTAAAGAATTTTTTTTTCCCCAGTTTTTTTCTTTTTTTTCTTTTTTTCCAATAAAGATGCCATTTATTCACCATCATGTTGTTCCAAAAGCACAAAAGTAGAACTGTCACACACAACAACAGTTCACAGCCTGTGACAAGATCTGTCTATGCCCAATAGGGACAAAAAAATAGTGAGGAAAAAATATTATATTCCTAAAAAATTCTGCTTTTGTGCTCCACAGAAGACAAAGGCATTCAGGTTTGGAACAAATTATGATTTCAATTCTGTGCTGAGCTAATCTTACAAGTTAATGTTTTAAAACAGGACTGAATTCATACAGGTATCAACAAAATAAAAGAGCCCTTTTGGAAGGAGGCGGCATGACCCTTGAGCTACTGATACTAAAATGTGCTAAACCACTTCATATCCCTGACCACTGTTGATTTGTATAAAATGAATGTCTATTGTCTTGAAGCTTTTGTTTGGTATGTTGTTTTGCTCTCCCTTGGTTGTCCCCACCTCCCCATGTTTTAATTTCACATAGGTAAACCCAGGATGCCTTTGACTGATGGTACAGCTTACATGAGTAGGCAGAGAAATAGAAATCCAAATGGTTTCCCTCCCTCTAAAAGCCCATGACCCATAATCAATCACTGAGAAACATCATAAAGGTACAGTCATAAGAAAAATAAATAAATCTGCAGAACATGTAAGCAGAAATACACGCAGCGCTCTTGTACTCTACTCTCAAGAAGATCATTATAAAGAGAACATGAAATGAAAACTGACCCCATTTACAGTATGTACACGTCATTCTTAAGAAAAAAAAATGTCTTCATAATCTTTAATCAAAATGTAATCGCTTTTTCAATATCTGAAATGTATTATCTGTTCTGCTAATGTAACCAAGGATGACACTGGAGAAACATTTTAACCAATTATAGCACAGTCTTTCACGACACAATCAAATCTAGCCCTGTCCTGCATTTTATAGTTATATATACAGGTGCATCTCAATAAATTAGAATGTCATGGAAAAGTTCATTTATTTCTGTAATTCAACTCAAATTGTGAAACTCGTGTATTAAATAAATTATGAATTTATTTATTATTTGTGAACCAAACTGAGAGACCATTTTGAAGGCTCAGGAAACCTTTGCAGGTGTTTTGAGTTGATTAGCTGATTGGCATGTCACCATATTCTAATTTGTTGAGAGAGTGAATTGGTGGGTTTTTGTTAAATGTGAGCCAAAATCATCACAATTAAAAGAACCAAAGACTTAAACTACTTCATTCTGTGTACACTGAATTTATTTAATACACGAGTTTCACAATTTGAGTTGAATTACAGAAATAAATGAACTTTTCCACGACATTCTAATTTATTGAGATGCACCTGTATATATAGATATTTAATACTGAGGTTTGGGGGGAGGGGGATTTAAGTAATTTTGGCACATAACTTTCCAGGTAGTATGGACATTAATGATATTTCAAATCATATGACAAAATAACAAATGTCAACCACTTGGGATCTGTCACATATTCAGGATAAGAGCAAACTATTTTCTGCATAAACATCTACTTAAATAATATTTCCCACCAAAATGTCACATTATTGACATTAAATGCATTCAAAAAGGTGTTGATGTTGACTTTGAACAAATTAAGATAAATCATTCCTGCTTCAGAACCTGTGACTGATTGAGCGCCCCAGCCAACAGGTCGTGATACATGTGACCTAAATGTATGTTTTAGCTGCTGCCACTGATCTGGTTTGCGCAGAGATGAACAGCATGTCATAAAGGAGATCAGTCTCAGTACGCTAATGACACAAGCAGATGAGAGGCAATAAAGATGACAGACAGCCCGCTGTTACAGAAGAGAGGATGAGCTCGAGCTAAATTTCATGATCGACCTGATCCACTCGCTCATTCATTGTGCAATGACGTTGTAAATGAGCGTGAACAGCTTCAGCAAAAAACAAAGCCTCGTTTTCCATGCTCTTGTTCCTTGTCAGAAACTCCAACTAAGTTGACAAAAACTACATACAGGTTTTTTCGTCACAATTTTCTTTAGGAGACACCAGCTGGAGGGAAGATTTTTCCACCACGATCAATCATCTTTAATGGTCTGAGCGACAGCAAGTCGACAGATACAGATTCCGATGGCTTTTGAGAAAGCACTCAGTTCGAAAAGATGAAGACAGTGACAGAGCTTGCAATGAGAGAATCGGTTGCTCAGACAGCCTGACAATTACCGCATCAAACGCCATCAGAACGCAATGAACATGTTGACAGAGTTGTGTAGGCGTACTTCTTTACATCCTGCTGTTATGTGAAGATTGTATGTTTCTTTAATACATACAGTTGCTGATAAATGCTGAGAAATTGATGAAAAAAAAATCTTAAAAAAAACGATCACATGGAGGGATCACTCAAGTTCAACAAAGCACATTTTATATAACAGTTCAATATAAAAGAAGTTAATATTGAGAAACAGATTTTAGAGATTGCCTACTTCTGTTCTGTCAATGAAAACAGTTCCAAACAATGCCAAATCAGTACTGGTTGTCATGTCTCCCAGCAAAAAACAGCATTTGTGTTTGATTCCTGAATGAATCAGCATTTTGAACAATTCGATTTTTGTGAATGATTCAATGACTCACTCATAAAGAGAGTCATTTTTTGGGGGTTGTGGCTAGAAGGGATACAGCTATGCCCGGAAGTGATGCAAAATCAAAATAAATAAATAAAATAAAATAAAATAAAATACATTAAAAGTAAATTAGATGGACAGTAACAAAGACAAATAGCAAACTAACCAGTCTACATTGTGGCAAAGTCCATTGAACCAAAATCTTTTAAAATCTCGCCGGATGGACAGGAAAATATTAAATAGACAGTGAAGAAGACAACTAGCAAAGATTTTGCAAGACGTCCAGCCATAGCTGTATCCCTTTCTAGCCACATTCCTTGTTTTGTTCCTGAATGAATCAGTGAACAATTCAATGCTTCACTCATAAAGACGGACATTAATGAATCATCATTTTTAAATGAATCGGTTCAGTGAAGAATTCAATGACACGTGTTTTCTTCATGAATGAATTAGTGTTTTGAACAAAACAGTGCAGAGAATGACTAATTGACTTGCTCAAAAAGTCTCTTGGTGCCACCTACCTGTGTTACGATGTAACCTGCATAAAGAATCACTGACAATACTTAATTCGCAGACTTGAGAGTCAAAGTTACACTGCTATATATCAGCACTTTCAGCTAATCAAATTCGCGGACCATAAACAACTATTGTATCATTTTGAACACTTTATAAACCAATGTCTACAATATAGCAGGCCCCTGTAAACAGAGTCCATTACACACAAAGCCTCTTGCTCAGCAAACAGCATTACCGTAAAAACAGCATATTTTTCTGCATGCAAAGTACATTATTACAGCTCTTATGCGTTAGCATTAAAAGTCAGTTGGCTGTGAATCACGCCTCTTGTGAATACGCCTGGTCAAGCACACCACAGCCTTTGAGAGATGAGTGTTACAGGAAGTGGAGCATGTTATTGCAGATTGCAAGCACGGTTAAAAGGCAATAAATTCTTGTAGTATGTTGAATAGGTAATCAACACGCATGTGTGAATGTTTGGCCTTCAGCAGAAGGGAAGCATTTATGCAAGAAATAAACCCTCAGTAATGTCAGTCTGTTTGTAGAAGCGCATGAAGATGTGTTTACTCAAAAGCAATAATTAATAACGCTTCGCAAAATGCTTGTTTTTCATTAAGGGCAGTTAAAAGAAAAGCTCATGATACTACGGTTTATCCCACTTGCTGACTGATCCTAGTCCTCAAGCAACCCACTGACGAGGCTGATTTAAATTAATAGTATTTAATTTTTCATAACATATTAATATTATTTTATATAAAGGGTTATAAATCTGTAATCGCTAACTCTTGCCTGATTATGTTTATGGACATGTTACCAGCCTAGAAATATTTTGCACTAATACACCTTTGTACATCATAACATACATACAGGCTAACCATCACCTAGAGTTGAGCACTAGCATAATGTCTCCCTCTTATAATGTCAGAGTTCAAACCCTGAACTTCCATGGTTCCTATTTGTACATAGCTGTTGAGCAAAATCTGGAGCTGGAGGCCAAGGAGCGGATGGAGATCGGGAAATACAAGTCAATCAGCACATGATCAAAATCAAGATTTCCTCACCCCCTCACAGCCTGTCAAAGCCCATTATTATCTGACCTGATGCTGCTGGTGAACACATCAAATGTGTTTCAGCTTTTGTGAAGCCTTCTCTCCTATATCTGATTATTTGATGCTTATGTAGCTCTCGTATCACTGCCCTCTGCATGTCTCAGTCTGGTCAGAAAAACATCACAAATGCTGATTTATTCTGTATCCTCACAATCCCACGCCAACCATACTGGCCTGATAGCTTTCATCTTTGCACAGATCAGCCTAAAAAAAAGTGTTTTTACTTTTTTTCTCTTGCTTATTTTGTGTTTATCACTGACAAGGCCAGTGACTCGGTTGAGTGGTTTCTTGTAGAAATATGTAGATTTCTAGAGACCATCAGGGTTAACGCAGACACACCAATTTCAACGATGCAAAAATGCATATTGCATTGTAAAATCAGCAAATCTGTAGGGAGCACTGTAAAATGGCTTATAGGCATGGAAGATTTAGCTGATGAATGTACTACATATAGACAGGGATGACTTCAGACTAAAAACAGCCTATAGCCCTATTCGGACGGCAATTGTTTCTCAGGGGGACGTAAGTGATTTTCACCATTTACAGGGGGTAGTCGGTGATTTAATTGCCGTCTGAATCCAGGATGTCTGTGTTTATCTCCCACCACCCCCGTAAAAATCCCCAGCCAAATTACCTAAGTATTTTGTAATAAGTATTGTTTAATACATTTTACACAGTAATAAGAATAAATTTGTAAATAAAATTCATTTTATTTACAGCAGACAATCATGTGACTGGCCACATGAGCAGCGTGTTCCCGGGTTCGTAGGATCACAGAACTCACTCCTCCACTGTGAATAAATCGCCATCCGAATCCATGAGTTTTATCACTGAGGTGATATGTAAATTTATTTTTACAAACGTCCATATGAAAAACAATTACCGTCCGAATAGGGCTTATGTGTGTGTGTGTCTGAGTTTTCAATGTCAAAACAGCTACTAAATAAACATACTACCAAGTTTTGGGGTCAGTAAGCAAGAAAAATTCCACAGTTTTTACAATAAATGCTGTTCTTTTGAACTTTCTTAAAGAATTCTGAAAATAAATGTATCATGGTTTCCACAAAAATACTAAGCAGTACAACTGTTTTCAACATTGATAATAATATGAGCGTTTCTTGAGCATCAAATCAGCATATTAAGCCCTATTCGGACAGCAATTGTTTCTCAGGGGGACGTAAGTGATTTTCACCATTTACAGGGGGTAGTCGGTGATTTAATTGCCGTCTGAATCCAGGATGTCTGTGTTTATCTCCCACCACCCCCGTAAAAATCCCCGGCCAAATTCCCTACTGTTTTTTGACGAACACCAAGGTCATGTGGTAATTTAATTGCCGTCCGAATCCACATCTCTGAGATTACGAGAAGAAATCGATTCAAAATTCCATGTTTAATACCTTTTTGACTACTGCCGAACACCGTACGGTACTTCGCTGTAATTTGCATGTATATTTATTTCTGAAATGCTGGAAACTGTACGCATTTTACTTTCACTTTCAAATTAGCGGCAATTCGGCATCAATTGATTGAATGGACAACGACAAAACAGTACCATAAACTCACTTATATGATAGCATAATTAATTTATTTTAAAAAAACGAATAAAACAATAGGCTTATAGGTATAGGTTTAATGTAAAATAACAAGTAACTTTTGGATCTGTGATACTATCTGTGAACTATAGCGCGTATATTTTCCTATTTTTAAACATGAGATTTAACTAGGCTATTCAAATAATAAATAGGATTATATATTATAAAATATGCTTGGAATAATAAGAATACATTTTACGTAATAATAAGTATTGTTTAATACATTTTACACAATAATAAGAATAAATTTGTATATAAAATTCATTTTATTTACAGCAGACAATCATGTGATTGGCCACGTGAGCAGCGCGTTCCCGGGTTCGTAGGATCACAGAACTCGCTTCTCCACTGTGAATAAATCAGCATCCGAATCCATGCGTTTTATCACTCATGGATCCGAATCCATGAGTTTTATCACTCATGGATATGAGGTGATATGTAAATTTATTTTTACAGACGCCCATATGAGAAACAATTACCATCCGAATAGGGCTTTAGAATGATTTCTGAAGGATCATGTGACACTGAAGACTGGAGTAATGACTGCTGAAAACTCAGCTTTGACGTCACAGGAATAAATTACATTTTAAAATATATTCAAACAGAAATCAGCTATATTAAATTCTAATATTTCACTAAAGAACTGTATTTTAATTAAAGAAATGCAACCTAGGTAAACATTAAAAAGATGTTCAAAAACATAAAAAACAGTAGAAAATATAAAAACTTTGCTGTGCCATAGCTGTTTTATATTAAAAGCTCAATAAAATTACATCAATTTTGAAAATAACAGTGATAGAAATGTTTTAAAGAATTTTTTCATGTTCCTGTTTTGTGTTTTGTTTTTTTTGTTTTTTGTTTGATATGTTACATTTCATGCTTAAGATAAAAAATGAGATAAGGGACATAAAAGTGCCTGAAGTTAAAGAAAACACCCAGAAAGGAACGCTGGTAGATTGAACACGGTTGTGTGAGAGTGCAGATTTAGTTCTTTTCGCATCTTCTGATCACCTCTAGCAGGTGCTAGGTGAACTCTCCCCATGAGAAAAGAGAGCCAGGCCGGGTGAGAGATGTCTTCAGTTGCCTTGGAGCCTTCACCAGCTGCTGCTGAATCCTCCTCCTCCTCTTCATCATCTCCTCACAGGGCTCAAGTCCCTGGACTCTCGTCTTTTGTCCGCCTGCATGGGATTATCTATCACCCACATGCACACCGACACTCACATTAGGGGTGTTTTCAGACTCTCATCAATATTCTAGGCGAGAGGCTGCTGGACTGCATGTCTGAAGTGAGTTTGCGATTAGAAAATATCCGCAATACAAGAGCTTCAGAGCAACATATCTCTGGCTCTCTAATGCATCGCAACCAAACGTCTGTTTGGCACCAGCCTACGTGACTTCCAGAGGATATTAAACTGATTGCATTGTTGTACGGCACAAGTAATGATTTTTAGAAGTAATCTGGGAGTTCAGCTCACTGTGACAGCAAATCCCGTTAGATGCGTTGAGAGGCTTCAGCTGATTTCTGTGGCCTTGCATCATAGTAGCTCAGGTTTAATTTCGCTCCATTTGTTTGGAGACGAGTTCAGCGGGCTGGGTGCTGCAGATGCCATATCAGGTGACGCCAGCGTCAGTGTGAGTGGCAGCCCGTGCTCCCCGTTTCGCTGCTAAGCGAAGGTATCAAAATGCACCACCATTCATACATCTCTAAAGACAGGCAATCTGAAATCGCTTTGGGCGCTAAAACTGAAATCGTCTGCCGGCTCAATACCGTAATCTCACTAACCCCCCACCTCACCCATCACAGGTATATTTAGAGATGAATTCCGATAAAAAATGGCTTTCGAGATGAGAAAGCAGAGCCGAGAGCCTATTCTCCCATCCAGCCCAGGTAATGAGCCCAGGGGCCCGGACCTGGATCCCGGGCGCAATCATGTCCAGTCAGCCGATTCCTCGACTTTCTAGTCAGACACAACAACGTGTGGCACAAAACAATGTAATTCTTTGCGGGAATCAATAACCGTGGCTGTCTAAGCGGGGGAATTTGTGTACGGCTCCGAATGGAGGACTTACTGTTCCCAATCGTTCCCTAGCGACTCCGATGATTTCTGTTCATGACAAATGAATTAACAACACCGAAAGCAGGTCTCAGCCGAGCCGCAGCAGAAGCGTGACCCAGATGCGAGCCGGGGTGTCAATTTATTTTCTAATCTGGGGAGGATTTAAGGAGAATTCCCTGATGATTGCGACGGTAGCGAACTTACAAGGGCAGCCTCTGATCGTCATTAGCTAAGTGTGGTGTTTATTGTCACCTTTGAGCGGAGAACATGTCATTAAGAGATATAGTGTGCTATTTGCGTCTTTCTGGCGCAATACTAACAATTAATGGTCTTACCGATACACTTAAGCAACACATTTGTTTCTGTATTTTGCTGCTTGATGTCAATTAATACTCTGTGAGCGCAGTCCAAGACGTTTTTGAGAGCTTCTACAAGTTGCCATCATCTGCTTTGTGGCTCATTATGCAAACTGTGACATCACAACAGGGGTCATCAAATAAAACCCACCAAGAGCATAATCATGCAGTCCCCTAAAGTCTAAACATTGATCGCTTGGCTATTAAAGAAATTTGCAATCCCTGGCTTCCTGTGCTTTCAAGACAGCTGCCAAGGCTCTAAAAACAGCACTTTCAGCCTGTAGTAATCCTGCAACTATGCCGCCCAGTGTAATATTTCACTCCTCTTCAAAAGCCAAGATGTCCCCGCTGGATGTTTCAACTGCAGATCTGTCATTTATCCGCTCCACCGACTATGCAGCGTAGCATCTGGTGTTGTCCACCATGGCCATTCCAAGTCTCCTCCACCATTACCGCTAATGTTGCATCGATCCACTCAAGGCGTGTAACTGTAGTATGTGTGACTCAGCGCCAGTTGAGTTATTCATTTTGAAGGTGTTCTGCATTGGTTTTGTCAACAATAATGAAGACGAGATGAAAAATTTGCATCATGACGATAATTATTCAATTTAAGACAGAAAAAAAAAAAAAAAAAAAAAAGAGAAAAACACTGCAAGATGTTAGGACTAAAAATGCACTAAAAATGTTTGAAGAGGAGAAATCTGTAACACTTTAGAATAGGGAACACTTATTCACTATTAACTACGACTTTTCCCTCAATAAATTCCTAATTTGCTGCTTATTAATAGTTAGTAAGGTAGTTGTTAAGTTTAGGTATTTGGTAGGATTAGGGATGTAGAATACGGTCATGCAGAATAAGGCATTAATATGTGCTTAATTAGTACTAATAAATGGCTAATATTCTAGTAATATGCATGCTAATAAGCAACTAGTTAAGAGACCCTAAAATAAAGTGCTACCAAGAAATCTAGAAAGAATATGATTTGTACCAGTAAACTGAATAATATTTTTTATATATATATATTTTTGATCATAATAAAATATTCCCACTGACTAAAATTAGATGTTAGATTAGAATAAAACTTATTACAATGAAAAAAATCCTGTACAGTGTGTAGGTGCTTCTCTCAGATCCTTGCAACCTCAATATCCTATCACTCCTCCTGCAAAAGTGCAGACGGTGCCTGGAGAAAAGTCAGATACCTGTTGGGCACATGCATGAGTTTCAACGTTTTCCCACAAGCACTGCGGCGAGACAGTAATGCCTTACTAACCCCCCAAAGGCCTTTCTCGCAAAGTCTTTCTCTCTCCGACTCTTTTCCTTTCAATTTTTCCCTCTGACACAAAGATCCTTGCTCTGCTTTCATTACAATACCCTGCTTTTCAGAAATGGTGTCAGGCACAATTTTCCCTCCCTAATTATTTTCTGTCCCCGTTGAGGTTTGGAGTTCAGGCCTGGGGGAGCGGCTGCCATTAAGTGCAGGCCGGGGTGGGTTAGGGTGGGCTGAGTGAGGAACGGAAACTCTGGAGCTGGAAAGAAAGAAGAAGAAGAAGAAGAAGAAGAAGAAGAAGAACTCTGTAAATTGTCCTAAATGAACTGCACTGAGAGGAACGCCTCTGTGTCAAAAGAGTTGGCAAACACTTGGTGGTCCCATGCCATTCTGTTGGTCCGAAAGTCAACTTTATGATTAGGTAACTGAAAGTGTTGATTCCAACTCTATGCCTTATTTCCCAGCTCCTCCCCGCCCCTCCTGTTCCCAGCCCCTGTGATTTAACACACAATTTTCTACTGAGCTAATTCTACTGGAGGAGATAATGGCATGAATTAGACCCTAATCAAGTGCCAATCAGAGATCCTTAGAACTCTAAATGTCAGATATTAGACGTCTCGTCACCCGTCGCTAGTTTCAGAGCTCCAACGAATTGTTATATTAGCTAATCACACTCACTGTTCAGGCAGTGGGAATAAAGAGAGCGACATTATTCAAGTTCCCTTCAAAACGGTGATGAAAATTATAAAAATCTCAACTGTCTCAATGTTAATATCAGATTTAACTGGGAAGATACAGATAAGAGTTCTGTCTTTTATGTTTGATCTTAGGCCACATCTACATGGATATGTCTGCATTTTAACCTCTCATCTACAAGTAAATTCCGTTCCATACACTTTAGACTTCTAAAGTGAAGACATTTCTGTGATTCATGTAAACAGGTAAGATGTTTTTCATAATTTTAG
The DNA here is from genome assembly GCA_039654775.1 of Spinibarbus caldwelli. NCBI lineage: Eukaryota > Metazoa > Chordata > Actinopteri > Cypriniformes > Cyprinidae > Spinibarbus > Spinibarbus caldwelli. Next base: position 11,064,873 of record CM077242.1, read on the forward strand.
TCATAGTTTTTATCTTTTTACAAAATATAATTTTATAAATATTACTTAATACTTTGTCAATATTTCTCTGGCATATTCATTTTAGTCAGTTTTGCTGTTTTAGTATAGTCATACATATACTATAATGCAGTGTTCATTAAGTTTTTTTTTTAATTTTATTGGAAAGGAATTTTTACGTTTATTTAGCAAGGATGTTTTCAACTGAAAAAGTGACAGTAGGCTTTTACAATGTTCCTAAATATTTCTATTTCAAATAAATGCTGATCTTTTAAACTTTATATTTATCAAAGAATCCTGAAAAACATCAGTTAGGACAAAAAAATTAAACAGCACAACTGTTTTCAATTTTGTTAATAATAAGAAATGCTTCTTTAGCAGCAAATCAGCATATTTGAATGACTTCAGAAGGATCGTGTAACACTGAAGACTAGAGGAATGACTGTTTAAAATTCAGATTTGCCATTACAGGAACAAATTTACATTTTAAAATAGAAATAGGTGTTTTGAATTGTAATGATATTTTAAACATTTACTGTTTTAACTGAATTTGTAATCAAATAAGTGCACTGGTGAGCATATATATATATATATATATATATATATATATATATATATATATATATATATATATATATATATATATATATATATATATATATATATATTTATAATGATACTTATTTCAAAAACCTTGTAGCATATTCAAATACTTCACTAACTTAAACATGTATCAATATTTAACAAAAACCTCCTAAAATAACATTGTGAGTATCCTACTGTGATACTGTGTATAAAATATTGTGTATATTTTATGCTTTGGGTATTTATTGTCCGTGGTTTGAAGCTTTTTAAACAGTTCGGTTTAAAAAAAAAATCTGAAAAATGTGTAGGCAGGCCTTAGACTGTCATGCTTGCTATGATGGATATCACAGGGTGGAGTAGATCTCACTTTTAGACATATTTCATTATGGAGGAGTACAAAGCAGGAAACAAATGCTCTAAAGGGTCAAGTACAACATAGATCAACACAATTTGTTTTCACTCTCTCTTGTCTTCATTGTTACAGTGAACACATATTTACCATACTACGTACTTTTAGAGGCAACAATGTGCAAAAACAAAAAATGCACTGAAACGCAGTGCTCTTATATTTCCAAATAAATATGTAAGATAAGCACAGCCCATTCTTTAAAAGGTCCAAATAGTGCATCCAGCAGCCCCGACTATCTTTAGAAAACTACATATGATCTGTCTTTGTTGTGACTAAATTCTTTCAGTGAAGCAAAAAGCTCATAAAAGGTTTTACAATGGCAGGACAGACACTCTGAACATTTTTGTTTATTTAGTCCTCGGTCTCTCGCTGTGATCAAACTGCTTTTCAGTGCACTCACATATCAATGTCATTAGGCCGGACCTGTGAAAACACAACCAAAACACCTCTTAAAGCAACTCTGAGAAAGAGAAAAAAGACAGGAACCCCATTCCGAACATTCTTATTGGATTAGAAGATCCGCAGACACATCATAATGCATTTTCTATAATGTTTTGGCCACAGTTGGGAAAAAAGGAGGAAAGAAAAAATAAAGTCATTGGGGTAGCGCTGGAATAACACTAGTGTCTAGCACCCAGGGGGGCAGGTCAGGCATTTCAAAGAAAACAGAGGATTGTTCCCAGGCTCATAAAGCATCCTGGACCAGGTTAGGTTACCAAAGCTCATCTGGTGCTTGCGTTTTGCTGCACAGGACTCTGACAGCTGCGGACGGCTCGGTGCCAGACCCCGCCGGAGCCGGATTCCTGGGGACACCATAAACCTTACACTTGCCGGTCATTCTGAATGTTTTGTGCTGTTTTGTTAGACTAGTATTTCTGGTGTGGGCTCTAGAGGAAGCTGAGTCTGTCAAATAAGGGCACGAGATGGTCTACATTCTCAATAAAACATCAAGGCTGAAGAACTGTGGGTTGCGATTTCCTTCAGACAGTCATATGTATGTACACACTCACACAAACTTGCACCTCCTTTTTCCAAACAATATAACTGTGATTTTTCACCTTTGACTTCTCATACAGTGTCTTATTACAAAGAAAACGCTCTGCTGATATGACCATTATCACCTGCACCCTCAGGTCAGATTGCCTTTGGCACCTCTTCATACAGTCGCAATTACTCTTCTCCAGCAAAGCCAAAGAAACACAAACACAGAGTCATTCACGCATTCATTCACACACACAAATATGCACAAGAAAACCACTTAAATGTACCACCAAAACATATTAAGTGTGAAAGAATGTCTTGTCATTTCAAATACTTTGGATAACTATGCGGGTGTTTAATTATTGCTGTTGTGCTATTGTTGCCATATGAATGCATGACTAGTGACTTGTTTACTAGGTTTTTTTTTTTAAATTTTTTTTTTATATTATATATATATGTGTGTATATATGTATGTGTGTGTGTGTGTGTATATGTGTGAGTATATATATGTGTGTGTGTGTATGTATATGTATGTATGTATGTATATATATATATATATATATAAAACCAAAAAAAAAACTATAGTAAACAAGAAGCACAAGCTCTGCATTTCCACCTGGTATCGCCATCAGTGAATAAAAATACACATTAAATCAGCAATGATCGCAGACACAAAATGTATTCCATTTCACTTCCAATTGAGACAGTAAAGCAGCTGTGTCTCAGCCAGCACAAGGACACCAGTGAAGTGAATTCCGTCCTAAGTTCAGCTCGGTGCCGTGAAGGTAAATAGACGGCCAGTCAGAGGTGAGTCCTGGGACAGAGGGCCTCTGTTCACTTGTTATTCCTGGGAAAATGACAACAGTGCTGGCCGCCAAACCCAAGTAATTACAGGCAAAAAGTGAAATTGAGTCTGTCCATTAGAAAGAAAGAGTGAGAAAAGGGGGAGAGAAAACACTATTCTGTCTCTCGGCGTTCCTGGCTCAGATGGACTTTTCCACAGAAGCAGTAATTACGGAAATGAAGAGAGATGGAGCCAGACAAACAAAAGCCACAATTTCAGATTAAAATGCATGAACATCTGCTTCTGTTGTGGGGCCGTTCACCTAAGTGTACAGCCAGCGCAGAGACTCCACTGTGAGAATGATGGAGTCTGAATCTCCTGTGCCAAAATAAAATGAACTTAAACGAAAACGGAAGAATGCAATCATACGTACTGGGTCATGGGCCTGAAGTGAGGGGAATGAGTAATTGGACTGGAGCACAAGCGAGAGACGCACCTGTAGAGCAGCTCTATGTTTGAAGGTCAAAGAAAATGTGATGGCCTGAAAATGTAAGTTGCCAAGGCAGCCGAGAGTTGAAAATAAAAATCAATACATAACAGACAGCAAGAAAAGATACTAAATGCAAAAAAAAAAAAAAAAAAAACACTGACCTTTTTAACAGTTCGATCAAAGATTGAGTGTCTACTTGAAATAGTTATTTGTAAAAACAAGAAGTCTTTCTCCAAATCTAGCAAAAATATTTATGAAGGACTAAGAGTGTCATTTAAAAATTAAAATCACACACACACACACACACACACACACACACACACACACACACACACACACACACATATTGTATGAAAAAAATAAAATAAAAAGTTAAGTAAAAAAAAAAAAAAGTAAATATAATAAAAATATATAAAATATGGAAATAATTACATTAAAATGTAATAAAAAATTTCAAAAAGTGTATTATTTTCTATATTTCTATTTTTATTTATCAAATTTATTAATACAGTACTCCTCCCATACACTCTTGCACAGTTAAAAACAAAAGTGGAGAAACTAAGCAATAATCACAGCTGCCTACATCTGACATTTCTCAGCGGTTTAAATGATGCAGGTTAACAAGCAAACATCAGTAGATCAGACTCAAAGTATCTGTACCTTGAGACATGTTACCTGTCAGGCCGAGCATTTGAAATGTGTCAGCACGCTGATGTCTGAAATTCCAGCCGCTCAAAAGAACTGTAAAACTAAAAACCCTGACATTGATCAGGGTTAAGCTATTGCTGCCAGGCATCACTATTTAAGCAAGAAAAAAGGATGAAGTAACATTGCATAGGCTGATCTAGCAGAGAATATTTGTGCGGAAATTGGATGAGATAGCTTTCCATATTCAATGTGATTGTGAAGGGCTAGAATTGGTCGAGACATCGCGCAACATTAGGAGGCAAATGTGACAGTGAAACAATACCCTTGCAGTACACTTGCTTTGGTTTGAACACTGTTTTTTAGTGAAAGTTTAATTGATTTTTATGTGTTAATCTCATTAAGAGTGCAGTGGCTGTTGAGAGTGTAAACATCGATAAGGCCCATGCCAAAAATAAACATTGTTGCAGTGGTAAACATTAAGACTGAATCAATGTTTCATATAGCAGATTTTTCTCAGAATAATCCAGCAGGAGTTTATTTTCCCCCTTTTTTTAAGAAGGAACAGCAGAACTGCTAAAATAAATTATTAGAATGAAAATTGGCTTTGTAAGCTACTTTGCAGATCTATAAAAAACCAAAAGTTTTGTGATTTTTATTCCATATCTATTAGAATTAAAGTGATTTAAATGCTTGTATACTCCTAAAAGTTAATAAACCTTTACACATTTAAAATTAACTGCAAAATGAAGTACAACAGCATGGGAAAGAAAACTGCACTCGCCAAACCATTTCATGTCATCTTTAAAATAACTACTCCAATATCAATTCCTCTCCAAAGTGTTCACTGTGAGCCCTAGAAATAATGCATGTGTACATAAGCCAGAGCTGGAAGAGCCTTTTTAGTAGTGACTACACAAATTAATCGACATTCCTGCTGTTTATACATTAGCTACTATTAGTGTAATCCTTCTATTTTTCTTTCCTATCGTTTTAATCTTCTTTGCCGTTCTCGATCATAATTAGTAAAAGCTAAGTATATTATACTACAGAATACAAGTTTTTAGCAAGTCAAGTATCAGTCACTATGGAGAATGAATACATTGGTCAGGAATGTTCTTGTAAAACAGGAAATCATACTTAGCCATGCAAAGTTCAGTTAAATTTATGTCTTAATTGTGAAAAATAGGTTAAAGTTGCAACTTTGTCTCCATCCTTTATAAACATTTTTAGTTAACTTTCTTAAAAGGCCTCAAACTTCCAGTAGAAATTTCAACTCAGATTAAAAATTACATTCGTACTTTCACGAAAAGGAAATTAAGAAACCAACAATGATGTACTGTACTGTGCTTTCGGTACAACTGGTTACACTTTTCAGTTTCTCACTGGGTTAGAAAACAAAGAACAATCCAGCGAACACGCAAACAAAACCCCACTCTTTTGACTGGGCTTTATTTTGCTTTTTTTCTAACCCCCCTTCTTGTGACCGGCCACATGAAAACACAAAGACGGAGGCGGCTGAGGCCAGAGTCAGTAAAGGACAGAGAGGAATCCTGTCCAGTGATTTATCTGACGGGCCCTGACAACTTTCCAGCAGACTTCCAGAGAACACTATCAATTAATTCAGCCGGTGTCAGCATGGGAGAGATTAAGCATTAGCAGCTGCCCACTAAAACACCCAGTGCTCCCCTACACACCTCCTCCCACCCTCTGCAGGCCCAGCTGTACGACACAAATCACTGCCTCGTGCTGACCGGCGCCGGCCCTGAGCACCGAGCACCTTCAGGGTGAAGCAAAAACACCAGTGCCACACGAGTCATGTAAACATTTAGAGCAAGATGTCTATCTGAAATTTTTAAATGGTTCTTCAGATGAGTTTCCAACAGACGACTGATATTTTTCTATTCAAATACTGTAATATTTCTGAGTGGGATGAATTTGATCTATTTGAAGAATTTCCAAATGACGACTGATGTTTTACTCTTCAAATACTGTAATATTTCTGAGTGGGAAGAATTTTATTTATTTGATGATCTGATGGTCTGTTTTATTGAAAACAACAACTTCTGAAACAGAACAATAGATTTTTGGTCATTTCAGTGTACAAAAAAACAAATATATTGTTCATCGTTTGGGCGCAGCTCGATGCTTTTAATGTTTTTAAAAGAAGTGTTATTCTCATTGAGGCTGTGTTTATTTGATTAAAAATACAGTAAAATAGTACTGTTATGAAATATTATAACAATTTACATTAACCGTTTTCTATTTTCATATATATGTATTCCTGTGATGGCAATACTGATTTTAAATTATCCTCCAGTTTTACATGATCCTTCAGAATTCATTCTAATAAGCTGATTCGGTGCTCAAGAAGCGCTTTTACATTTAATTATTATCAGGTTTTTTTGGTTTTATTTATTTATTTATTTATTTTTTGTAGAAACTGATACATATTTTTTTAGCTTCTTTTTTTAACATTATATCTACATTATATCTACATACATATATATATACACACACACACACACACACACATACATACATATATATATACATACATAATATTTTTATAACATTATTAATCTTTTGTAACATTATAAATGTCTAAATTATGATTTCATGCATCCTTCCTGAATAAGACTATTAATTCCTTGAGAGAAAAAAAAAAAAAAATTTTGAATGATAGTGTATTAGGGCTGCAACTAACGATCATTTTGATAATCGATTAGTTGGCCGATTATTTTTCGATTAATCGGATTTTTAAAAACGCTGAATTTTCTTCATTTATTTTATTGACAAAAACACTTCCACATTCTGCCCAGCGTCCTTCAAACAAACGTGCCAACTGAATGCTATAAAAACATACAGTGCTTAATTTATTAGACCACCTGTCATAATAAAGAGAAAACACAAATATTTTAGGAATCTGTCAAAGAATTGTTTAAATCTAAAAATGTTATTGTCATTTATTGGGCAAATAACAAACTGAAACAACTACATTTTTATTCACATAAAAAATAGCCTCCTGCCTTTCATAACAGCATGCATTCTTGCTGGCATTGTTTAGCTACTTTTTGACTGTAATTGGGTGTCTGAAAAAATCTTACATAGATCTTTCATTCTTTCATAGATAACAGCAATAATTATATTATAGCATTAGAAACAGCCCACTGTTACTGAAGACCTTACGCATATTGGAGGACTAACCAATACAGATAGCAAAAAAATGATTTTAGTAAACACCAATACTGTTAGTTTAGAGCAGAAGTGGCACAAAGCTTACATTATTTGTTATAAACCTTAAATACATTTGTTTTAATAAATTTGTTAAGCACTGTATATAGCCCTATAGTTTAAATCTCTTCATCAAAAATTAAAATAAAGATAATAAAGACGAATAAAAACACAAATTCAGTGTTAACCAACTCTTTGATAACAGTCACGTTTACTGTAATTTCTTTATCCTGTAAAAGGCGCCTATGAAGCGTCTGATATTTATATTCAGACAACTATACGCGGTTATCCCTTTACAGTTCCTACTCTCATAAAATACGTGCACTACATGTTGACTTGTAAACCTTAATTGAACGTTCAACAACAGATATTTCAGCACAATGAATGTTTATGCGCTGAATATTGTCTCCCTCTCTGACGCGCGTTCACGCGCCCGCCGCGCTCGCGCTCATTCAGCAATTCGGTCATTTAAACTTACACAGACTGTCAGGATGGGACTTTATGCAAAAATGGAAATCCTCGCGTGAATTTGTGACATTTACAGATAAGGATACGACCGTAAACTGAACGTTTTTGCGCTGAGGACGCACACACATCTGTCAAAGCGCCTGACAGGGCAAGCCATTATGCTAATGCATTAACTTAAAGCTTAAAATAAAGATTTCTCATGTTTTGTGCAGCTTGGATCACGTAACTCTCCCGCAGCATCTCATTCTGTTTCCTCCACTATTTTTAGATGCATTTTGGCCACAGAAATGCGTTATTCGGTGCTGTAATTTGACGCGACCGACTGAAGTTGTCCGTGCACTGTGGGCAGACCCGACTAATCGATAATGAGAATCGCTGTCGATGATTTTCATTATCGATTATTATCGATTTTATCGATTAGTTGTTGCAGCCCTATAGTGTATAAATAAATAAACAAATCTGTGAATCAAAATGAAGCAAATCCAAACAGGTGTTACTTTGCATATACATTTTTGAAAACAAAACAAAACAAAAAATAATAAAAGACATGCACAACATGAAAACAAAACAAAAAGCAAAATTAAAATCGTAAAATCTTAAAAAAGGACAAAAATGTCAATGTGCTTTAAAATGCATTCATGAAACAGAGGAGCAGTTTATGAAACAGTTTATGAAACAGAGGAGCTGCATGTGACTCTTGAGGAAAAGAACTGGTTGATACAAATTACAGACGTTTATGGAGGTAAGATTGTGGGTTTCCAGGGTTCTGCCATCCTGAGCCCACAGCTAAAGTGCAGCGCATTAGCACGAGCAGGCCTTTAATAATTATACCATCTTGATCCCAGTCTGTTCCTGCTGGTCTTCTTAATTAACACCATCATTTTTCTATGGGGGAAGGGGGAGCGACAAGCACCAATACTTGCAGGACTATTTCACACCAAATATTGGAAACTCTATTTAGACCATTTAAAGAAGTGCATGTTTCAAACGGTTGAGAGTCAAAATAAAACTACTTTTATCTACCTAAACCACACTCTGTGTTGAGTAGGAATAAAATAAATGTTGCACACTCAATGAAATGTTTTTGATGTCCTGATCAATTCAGAAAGGCTGAGGGTCTTCTCCCTGGAGGTCATCTGTTAAAGCAACTGTGTGAACTGTCAGTCTGGCTTATGATTGACAGGAAGGATACACATAATGGCCAGCACGCTTGGTCACCTTCTCATTCAGTCATGTTCCTCCACGCCTGACTCATCACTTTTCTTTACCCTCTCCCTCTCAGCACAAGCATTCATGCAGGACTTCCTGTTATAAAACCGCCTTTAGTGTACAAGCGCCACTGAAGAGTGACTGAAGAGAAACAGCAACCATTTTCCTGAAACCCTGTGGCAGTCGCTCTCTGAATTCCAATTAACACGAGTTGTATCTTAAAACAATATATCACAATTCAACAAATTAATTGCTCGCAGCACCAAAAGCTGATATGAAACCACATTAGGAAGAGCGAGGAAAAAAAAAACTACAAAATTATCTCAGTGGGGTAAATATATTTTGAGCCAAAAACAGAAAAGGGGACGGAAACTGCAGAAAAGTATAATTATAACTCTTTCGATATGCTTCAAAAATTTCTATTTTTCTCTTTTGATTCATTTTTGATGTGTCATTGTGCCAACAGCCCTGCAGCAAATCAAATACACAGTGTGAATTTAAAAGGCCCGAACAGAATTTGTGTTCTCGGGCTGAGCGCATACGACTTTTAAATGCCCTTTAAGCACACAGAGAAAGCTTTACTTTGTGGCAGTATTTCAATGAGAGGGATAATCAGCTGTGTTAAAGGTTATGACATTTAAATGAGGTAATGAGGTGAAATCAGATGAGGCATTCATAATCTAGTTGGATCATCTAGCACATATTCATACCAACACTCTCTGGTGACTGAAATTAAGCTACTGCCAATGAAATCTACAAGTGTTATTCCTCTGACTTTATATATTGGATTTTTATTTAATTTAACATATAGAGCTGAATGTCATCTTACTATAAAATGTTTTATTGATATCGGTTGAAAAATCTGTTGAAAATAAAACAAATAAATGAATATTCATCTCTGAAATGGCTGTATTCCTACCCATGCTTATCAAGGATTGACTGAGCTGGCAGACTAAGACAGCTGGTTTGGCTGAGGTGGAGAGATGTGTCTTCACCGGTGCCAAATTTGCCCATGAGCACCGAGGGCAGCTCTAGTGCTTCCTGTCAGCCCAATAGCGGAGGAATATTCAGCAGTGAATTCCCTGAGGTTCATTTAAGAGACAGAACATGTCCAGCATGTCGGTTGGAAATGACATGTGGTGGATTCTGACACAATTTTTCTGTGAATGTGTGTGTGTTGGTGATGTGTGTGCATTGGGTGAAACCTTCAAGGACTCAAACCACAGTCACATTTCTGCTGTCCTCTAAGCAGAACTCACAGAATGAACTGACCATTTGAAATACTGCTTCCTACTGGAAGCTGTATCATGAAGGTCACTCCAAGGGCTACGCATTCATCCGAAGGGCCACATTTTGTTTAAAACAAACATGCTGGCAGAGACAGCTTGACCTTTAAGGGCCAAGGTTGTTGCACTTCCTGCCATTGGGCCATGGCTACTGGAAAGAAAAACTCTACTCCAATACCTCAAGAGTCCAATATATATATAAAATACTTCAGATGGGAATCATGAAGAATTTTTCAGATTCTGGTTACTTAGTGATTCCATAAATGTTAATTTTAGTACTTACTATACGAGGAGTCAATTTTGGGGAAACAACAACTACTACAAAGCAATCCCACAGTCAAAATAATTTTGATGATAAATCATGTAAAAAAAACAAAACAACAAATTAAAAACCTTTTTATAGGCACATAAATGCAATCCAATAACTGGCATTAATTATATTAAATAATACTACTAAACAAACATGAAAAATGTGGTTATATATTTCAAAATTTTATTTAATTTTTATACTGATAAAACGTGTTTATATTTAACTGCACATTGTGACACCCAGTCAATAATTACACTTATTTGAATTCTCACAAGCTTTACGCACTACATAAGACAGTAGGTTGTAACCTGTGTGTTTGATTCACTAAAAAGACTAGGTTCAAAGGAGTCATTCATTCGAGAAACGGACATCCATGGATACATTTCATGGTTTGCTTGGTTCAAAAGAACTGACTCAAAACAGTCGATTATTTGGGAATTAATTAAATGGTTTGATTTGCTAAAAAGAACCATGAGGCTCATAACAGTCGCTCCCGTGTTTATTTTTTTTTTATTCATTTTAAGCATTAGCAGTTTTGAGGCGTTGTTGCATAGTAGTGCATGAAACTTTGCCAGTTTTTATTTTATTTTATTCTATTTTATTTTATTTGTTTCGTATTTTTATTTATTTTTTGTACATTGTCTCATCCATATCACAGCAAGAATGCATGTTGCGAAAATATCTTAAATGTTATTCCATGTTAAACAGTTGTTTCCCAAACCCTACTTGTAAAATTACTCGTGAATCCATTTTAGTTGCTTAAACATTACTTTTATGCACATCACATTCATGACAAGACGGCTTTTACCTCTCTTCGCTGCTCATTAAAACACTTGATTTAAACCTTACTTTTAGACAATAATCACGGGTTTGTTTTTATGAGGTAAAACATCCCCTTTAGATCATCTCATAAATGCATCTGTTAGAGCGCAGTGGATGCACAGCGCTTCAAATAAATGGTTTCCTCTTGCTCGATCTATTTGAAAGCGTCTATTGGCTGTCAGAGTGAGCACACACACAGACCGGGCCAGGAGCTTCAGAGCTGTTTCTGCTGTCACTCAAAGCTCCAGCACCAGTAGCTCAGTCTCACCTCATTGTCTGGGTTATCTGCAATTCTAATCAGGGAGGCACAACCTGGCAGTCCGGCATGGCTCGTTTTCAGCCGACTCAAAGATTATCTCACCTCTCACAGTCTACCTCTCTTTCTCTATCGTTCTCGCTCTCTCTCTCGAGCCATTTGTCTCTGTCAGAACATATAAACCTCCTTGTCCTCAGCTAAGAGGTCTTGGATGAACCTGCACAGACAAGAGACAGCCAATCAGTGGCCTCGTTGGACATCTCTGCCCCATCGCTATTAGCCAAATGGACTTGAGACCGGATGAATTATGGTGAGTGTGGCAATGAGGAAAGCCTGCAGAGAAATTGATTTATTTAGCACAGTCATAGCCACACCTGAGGTCTAATGGGTTTGCGCCTCTCATTGACTAGATTTGGATGGAGACCACCTACCGTTCGCACCAGGAAACAAAAGCGATGAGAGAAAGACACCAGATTTACACGTAGCCGATAATGTTTCTTTGTCCCATACAAGACAAAATCGGCTAGCGTGCATCAGTGTTATTTGGTAAATACACAGTTAAAGGTCTATACTGTTGCTATGGCAGCAGGAAGAAGTCTCTGTTTGCAGTCAGCCGTTGATCAATGGGTTTACACTTTCATCAGATGGAGTGGAGAAGGTGGATTAGTTTATCGAATTGTTGCGCTCGGGTCAAATTTGATGAAAAACTATAGAAAATGTTACCTAGGAGAACCTGAGATCAGGATTAATTATTTGATATGCCTAACAGACTCATAAGCACATTTATTCTGGGCTTAAGCATGAACGCTCATGTCCAGTAGCCGCATTACTCTAATGATGTGACGGAAAGCAACCCAACTCTCGAGGGTTCAGACGCAGCATATTTCTCAACAACACCTAAGCCATTTAATAACCTATTTAATTGATAAATATAATGTTTGAGTATATTTCTAACAGGACTGGAGGGCAGACATAATGAATGGGTTTTTCTGAAGTCATTTAGAACGCGTTGGAAACTAGTTTAGTTTAATTAGATCCTCCAGAGATGGGGGAGGAGGTGTCCCAGTTCTATTAGAAACTATCCTTTCATAACATGTTTGCTAAACGCCCGGCCATTTCATTAAAAGAATGATAATTGTGGCTAAAAAAGAGTACAGGCTCTGGGGGGCACGCTAGAGTCTCAAGATTTATACTGGTACAGATAAGATCCTTAAGACTAGTCTACCTTAATATCATCTAAAAGAAAGAATATTAAAAGAAGAGTGTTATGTAATCTGAAATAGAGTGAATTATCAAAGCTGGCAGAATGAAAGGTATGATGTCATAGATTTCAGTGGTGCTTGCCAGTGCAAAACATGCTAAGGGGTTTAGTATGGTTGCCAGGGAGTTTCGATGCTGTTGCTAAGCTGTTCTGAATGGTTGTTGCATTTGCTAGATGATGTTTTGAGTGGTTGACAGTTGTTAATATGTTGCTAGGTGGTTGCTAAGATGTTCTGAATAGCTGCTATATTGCTTGGTGCTTGCCAGGGAGTTGCTATGCAGTTTCCAAGGTTTTTGAATGGTTGATAACATTTACTAGATGGATGCTAAGGTGTACTGATTGGTGGCTATATTGCTAGGTGGTTGTCAGGGAGTTGCTATGACAACCAGAGTGCTGGCATGCAGTTGTTAAGGGGTTTAAAATGTTAGTTTGTTGCTAGGACCTTGCTAAGCAGACGTGTTCTGAATGGTTGTCAGCATGTTGCTAGGTGGTTACTAAGGTGTTCCAAATGGTTGCTAGGACCTTGGTAAGCAGAGGTGTTCTGAATGGTTGTCAGCATGTTGCTAGGTGGTTGCCAGAGCATTGGTATGCAGCTTCTAAGGTATGTTAAACGGTCGTTATGCTACTAGGTGGCTACTAGGGTGTTTCGAGTGGTTGCTAGGACATTGCTAAGCAGAGGTGTTCTGAATGGTTGTCAGCACGTTGATAGGTGGTTGTTGGGGAAAATCATCTAACTGATAACTAACTTAAAAGTATTTTTCGCACCTCTTCTCAATATGTCACACAATTTGAGGTAATCATTCATGACTGAATCACAAACGGTATATGGGAGCATGGAGTATATGGAGTTGCAGAGTGAAGTTTATACTCAGGCCAAATAACAGGATGTCACAAAGTGACAGAGAGCCTGTCTGCTGACTAAGTGAGTCACTTTCACACTTGAAACAGAGTTTTGTGCACGCATTGCGTTCATGACAAGGTGGCCGTTTCCTCTCCTTTCTGCTCGTTAAACACGCTTGATCACACAGAAGGCACAAACATTCTCCCAGCGGCCTTGGGTTTTACACTCAGAGGTGCAATAAAACACGCCATTTCAGCATTCCCCTGTCAAAAACACAGACCCCGCCCTCCCCCCCTACCCCCTCCAAACACTCACACGCGTTACACAGTTCTCACACCATAAGTGACAGTCATGCCTCTTTTATGATCTCTAATATAAGACCGGCGGTGTCTAGACGGGAGCTCACACACACACCTGTGAGATGCCAACAATTACCAGAAAATCATCACCGATAAAGGGAAAAGTGTGAGCAATGTTAGCTTGCCAAGAGTGATTGCAAGCTGACGGTAACAATTTTCAAGGTGAGAGAAGAGAAGCTAAAGCACTTGCAACACATACTGTACATGAATGCTTAAAGTGGGTCAAATGAGACATATTGGATTTAATGTTTTATATAAAGAAAGTATATATATATATATATTTTCATTTATGTATATATTCATTTTTTATATATATTCATTTTCTTTAAAAAAATCAATAATATACTATACACAATTATCCAGTGTTGTTGTTGTTGTCAAGTAAAACTATTTAAAAAAAAAAAATAAATTAAAAAATATCACACTTGACTGACATAAAATATTAGTATTAGATGAAAAACTTAATTAATTAGAGATAATCCCTTCCGTAACACAATGAAATAAGTTGCAGTACACAAATTACTAAAACAAAAAAAACAAAAAAAAATTAAAAAATAAACACAAATTGAATATACAAAAAGTGTGTGTGTGTGTGTGTGTGTGTGTGTGTGTGTTTATTTAGTTTTTTTTTTGTTGTTAAAACCAAAAACAATTATAAAAGCACATAAAAATGACCAAAACTTCAACTAAACATAAAATGAAAACTAAAAATATAAAAATTCAAGCTAAGTAATAAACACTATAGCAGCATCTAAATAATAAAATAATACTGATTCTATAACTTGCGCTTTTTTGAGAATTACATTTTCTGGCAATTTTTGCATTTTTATGAAAATGATAACATTAAAAAATGGACAAAACCCTGTTTTACCAATATTAAAATGTCTTTTAAGTCAAAATAGTTTTTTTTTTTTTTTTTTGTGTGTGTGTGTGTGTGTGTGTGTGTGTGTGTTGACAAGAATTATGAGCAATGCATTAAGAAGAATTATATTACTGAGAAAAAACTAGAAGAAAAAGAAGACCCCCTTTTGGTCAATCAGCCCCCCTTTTATGTAGTTAAAAAATCAAGATTTAAAATTTGAAAATCCAGGTGGCAATGATGTGTTGACTTAGAGATTTTTTTTTTTTTTTGGCCAAGTACTTTTCTTTTCATCATCCGGATGCAATAATTACTAGTGTCCCATCTCGATTATTAACTGTATCATTGGGCCTGGGGTTCCACCTGACCTTGGAGTCAGAGGTTGACAAATACCACCCTGATTAACCCCCTGACAAATGACCCGGTTGGAACATTTAACGTGATTAATATGATCTAGTCAAGCAGAACTATTCAGGAAGACGCTTTAGGGAGGTCACGTCCTGTATTGAGAAAAAAAAGTGGTTCATTAAAAATAACACAAGAAGCACCTGCGATCAATCAAGCAAAAATGGCTTAAGACATTTAGAAAGTAGTATAACTCGGTATTTCATTTTTGATAATGTTGGATCATCTAGCAGACCATCTAGCAGAAGTGTTGAATCCATCGGTGTAAATGACTTCAAAAACTCTCATCCTGCCACGAGAATACACTCCACCAACTTTAAACATCGCCAAAATGTGCAACAAGGCAGAAACATCAGGGTCAGCCGCTGCAGGGCATGGCATGCAACTTCTTTTCATATTGTGACCTCTGTTGAGAAGACATGCACCACCAATGAGTGAGCTACTGTCAGGAAGCTTGCTTTTCTTATTTAGGTGGAAAGCTAAACTCATTCTATCCTTCTAACTCAGATGTTTTCAGAATGTTTTTCATGTCTTCAATCTTTCATGGAGACTTAGGTTCCCTGTCAAGAGTCAGATTGGAAAAAAGAGAGGTTGAGTATCTCTTTGCCAGTTTTCATCAATGATGGTCTACTATTTGATGATCTTGTAGTAAGACACTCAATCATCATCAGCATCAGCAACAGTTCTGGCCAAGGAAACTCATAATTGTGTCTGTGAAATCTGACTTTTTCAAGACCACCAAAAATATGGGTTTGTAAAAGTGCATGTTCCAAAGAGTATCTGCTGATGAGCTGGCTGTGAATGCAAAACAGAAAATAGTAGACATCTGTAGACATTCTTTCATTATTGATTTCTTGTTCGTGTAGAGCACAAGCTGTTGCAAGTTTTATCCCATATCCTTTTGATTCAATCTGCAAAGTATTGATTGGATAAAAGATATGCGATCTGACATGTTTTCCACTAAAACTCTTCAATATGTTCTCATTAGATCCAAAGGCCAAAGCCTTCTTGATTTACAAGAGCTGATGCATGCTAATATACAGAAGTTTCGTTCAAGCTGCATTTCCATGAAAATCATGAGCTGACCTCTTGAGGATGGTGGAATCATTCATTTTATGGATTTTCTGTTTCTACTATAAAATACTACCCTCTTAACCCAGCCTTCCTTCTTCCCTGGCTTAATTATTGACCGCTTGTTTTTCTTCTCACATCATCATGAGATGTTCGGTAACATGAATAGTCCATGAAGAAATTAAAATGGATAGGAGTAGAATACCTAAAACCTTTGTCATGCAATGACAATGAATAGGAACTGGTGCTTACAAGCTTCAAAACATGCAAAAGCACCATGAAAGCATCATAAAAGTATAGTCAACTCATTTGCTATACAATGCTATGGCTTCAGAACAATTGGAATATAGTTCTATAGTATATATATTAATCTTGACAGAGATTAAATAATGACAGCAGTTTCATTATTAAGTGAACTATCTATTTAAATAACCAAATGATTCATTTTATTTCCTACAACTGTTTCATCAACATGGCGGCCGAGTAGACGTCCAAAAAAAGGCACATGAAGAGGGTTTCTCAAGGGTCAGGTTGGGGATTTTCATTGGGCCATGTCTAATATCATTATCGTTCATGGTGCTTAGCCAGAGATGTGCCAGAGGTATTGTTTCTGTCACACCGCCACGGTTTGGCCATTTTTAACATCAGTCAGTCAGCACTTTGATGCTGCTCTTCTATCTCTTTTTCCTTTTTTTAACAAACTAATTTTTTCAAGAGGGTCTCTCTGAAGAGGCTGATGAAGAGGCAACATCTGCTTTCAAAGGGTTTGTTCATTATTCACCAAAGAGAGGGAGAGAGAGAGAGAATGAGTGAGTGAGAGAGAAGATGAAGAGGAAAAACAAGGGAAGGAGAGGCACCTGAGTAAACAGAGTGCCATTGAGTACATCAATTAAAGGAATAGTTCACCCAGTCATGAAAATTCATCATTTACTCACCTTCATGTCATTTCAAACCTGTATGACTTTCTTTCTTCTGCAGAACACATAATGTGATTTTCTAAAAATATCTTGGCTACTCCAAAATGACAAAAAAGCACCATAGAATCATGGTCCACAATTTATGGAAAGGTCTACTGAAACTATAGGGTAAATTTGTGAAAGAAACAGAACACAATTAAAATTGAAAATCTTGACATCAGCCCTAGCTTTCCAGAATGTATTCATAAGTATTCAAGATATCTGATTTTGTGATTGAATCATTCATCTAAACTGGATCTTTTCAATGAATCAGTTGATTCAGTTCACACAAACAGTCTGAATCATTTGTTCACAAAACAGACTCATCTGATTATAGAGATAACTCAGTCAGTGATCGAGTCAAACAGTAACACCTCACTAGATTGGAAGATTACAAGTGGCATTTCTTAAATTTCAACTTACATTTCAGTCTGTTCTTCTTTTAATGACACTTTCATGGTCCTTTTAGCTTCCTTTTTGAAGCTTGACCCCTCATCCTCATTTACTTTTACATTCACACTTTTGTGTTCTACAGAAAATCATATGGGTTTGTAAAAACAAGAGAGTACATAAAAAGGATAAGTACATAAAGATTTTTTTCATTTCGGGCTATTGGTTTCAATAACATGCTGGATTATTTTATTTTTTCTACAATGGAGGCTAGAAGAAAATATCAAAAATCACTGCACGCTCTTGAAGTTCAAGGCCTGAAACCAATGATCCCGACAAAACAGCCATGCAAATACACAGTAAACAATAAACAACCCAAAGGGAAAAATTGCATATCAGAGCTTTTTATTGTGTGCAGGATCACAGTGCAGTGTGATTCGCAAGGAAAAAGTTCTCTTTTTTTTGTTGCAAAAACACTCAGTCGGCCAAAATGAGCTCTGCCTTCATTTTTGTGCGGCAGTGTCCTTCCCAGGGTAATGGTATTTTGTATAATGCTATTAGTAAGCTGAAAGCATGAAATCGCAGCACTGAGACCCACTTTTGTGGAGGCTGATAAAGGAGAGCGGGGGAATAATGCCCTTGTAGGCGAGGTTTTTTGAGTCTGCACTCTAAATTCTGGTGAGAGGAGCTTAACGTGCAGAACGGCCGGCACATCTCCCGGTAGCTATGCATTCTAAATGAGAAAAAAAAAGTCGTCCCCAAAAAACAGAGGGCTGCCATCTGCCAAAAAGACACTGTCTGTGGTGTCCGCTGACAAGTTGAGAATGACCTCCATCAGGGACTGTCACTTTTTGTGACAGTTCACTTATCTTGAAGTGATAAAATGTAGAAAGCTGAGAGACAGGCACTTAAAGGATGGGCCAATTCGAATCCAGAATAATATGATGTAAAAAAAAATTGAAAACATTTACTTAAAGGAGTTACATGCTAGTGTCTCTTAATTTGGTGCTAATAAAAGACGTAAAAATCAAGTCTGGTCCATCCCACAGGTCTCCAGAGCATCCTGGATAGCCCTAAATGCTCATCAGGGTGCCGGACTACAGTCTAGTGACCTCTTCCCCTTTCCCCTGACATGGGACACACGGGCCAGCTGCTGCCAACACTGATCTTCTCGGGTTAAATTTCAAGGGCTGAAAAACAATCTTTATGTTGGCAAATAGATAGTGGGTCTGGCCACCTCATCAGGTCATCAGCTGAACTAGTGGTCCTGGGGATGAGAGGAAAACACCAGGAATGCTGACAAGAAAGTAGAAGAAAGAGCAAAAGAGGAAGACGGGATGGTTTAATGTGTCCAGCAGCTACAGGATGGCCCCAGAGCGTCTGTCTCTGTGGCCAGGTGGAGAGGTTATCACTAAAGATACTTGTGACAAACTGTTGGCACAGATGATAAAACAAATGATTATTTATGTAGTAATATATTTAAATAGTCATTGACCAATATTAAATATTACTATTAAATTATTCATATAAAAATCATTTGTTATATGTATTAATTTTATTTATATTTATTTGCACTTATTTATATGAATATATGAGTACCTAATAAATATTAATAATTACTTTCATAAATCTTAATGATTACTTTAACAAATTATTATTTATTTCTATTAATAAATACATAGTAACTGACAAATATTAAATATCCCCATGAATGTATTATTAATATAAAAAATGTTATATGTATTTATTTTATTTATATTCATTTGTATGTATTTATATGAATACATAATAAATATTAAGAATTATTAAATATTACTTTGTTCCTATAAATATTTATTTGTTTATATACATATCTAACATTTGCCATTTGTTACATTTGACATTATAGCATGGTTATGCAATATTTAAAGGGGTCCTATTATACTCTTTTACAAAGTCTTGATTTCGTTTTAGGGGTGTACTAGAACATGCTCTCATGCTTGGTGGTTCGAAAAACGCATTATTTTTCACATAATTTACATTATTACAATACCTTTCTCCCCAGTCTAGCACAAAGGGCTCGATTAGTTCCGGGTTTGATGAAGGCCCACCTTCCGAAAAACTAAATGTGTTGTGATTGGTTAGCTGTCCCAGTGCGCTGTGATTGGCGAACAGCTAGGCAGAATGACTAAAAGCAAATTAATTCTCTGCCAGCAGGAGGCGCTGTTGGAGCGGGAGAGAGCGAGGTTTCCCCGGTAACGCTGTACACAAAGCAGAGCTCTGCTCACAAACGCTGCTTTATCAGGCATTACATGCAAGATGAAATGAAAATGACATCCAAAATTTTCTGAAGACAGTCGGTTTCTTTCAGAAATACAGTGATATAAAAACACCCGCACCGGGTTTCGATTTTGAAACATGCATTCGAATTTCCGGAGGCGGGATTTATTTTAATAATATTCTAATGAGCCAATTTGTGATGTCACAAATACAGGAAAACAACTTTGTAGTCCAAACGAGCCGTTCATTGGAGTTCTTGAAAAGGGATTTTTTAAAAACAAAATATCTCCCTTTGGAGTGGACTTTGAGATTTGTAACTTTGTAGATCTTTTTTATGCCCAAACATACACACTACACACTGACTAAAATTCAAAAAGTGAAAAAGCATAATAGGCCCCCTTTATGGCAATTTGGGGTTAGTCTCAGCCTCAGACGTCACGCCCACGGAACGTTGGCTAAACGTCTGATGCATATGGAACACTTATCTGGAAACACTTCAGGAGTTTCGAAGTTGTTATCGGATTGGTTAGATTATACAGGATTTCCGGGAGACATGTCGCATTCTTTAACGTTCCACCTGGAAACAAAAATGCCGTGGCGCCAAACCCCCTCACTAAAGAAGAAAGCCATCGTATTTACAACTGACGACAAGTGCTTGTCAGGATAAACTAAACATAGAATTTTTTAAAGTTCGTGGCATTGAATCTTTAAAATATGTCAGAGAGTTTTACACACCGTTACTGTTATTGTGGCGACATTTCCACGCCCCTAAACATGACGCGGCACAAAACGAAACGTGATTGGTTGCTTTACCTGTCAGTCATATGGCCTCTTGAGCGGGCCTTGGCCATTCAAAGCAGCCAAAGTTCCCAGACCTTCAGCCGTCAGTCTGAAGGTCTGGCTACGCGAGACTAATTTGGGGTTGATTGTCAAGCAAAAAAATAATCTTGAGATATAGTATCACTGTAATGTGCTACTTTAAGTGTTACTTTAATATAAAATAAGCCATTTTTTTATATAAGATTATGGTCATAAAGACCATTTGTGTTACAAGAAAAGAAGAAGAAGAAGAAGAAGAAGAAGAAGAAGAAGAAGAAGAAGAAGAAGAAGAAGAGGAAGAAGAAGAAGATCACCAGTGTCAGTACCATCATCACAAGTTAAAATAGACTTTCTCCGAGACATAACATGAATAAGTATCAGCTTTGCCTTTTAAACAAACATCTGATGCATTAAAGTGAATAAAACATTCAATTTCAAGTCTGCAGATTCTCACAAATCCAATAAAATAACTTCACACAGCACATCACCAAAGAAGGATTCAGTCGCTTTGGTGTTTTCTCCCCTGTCGCATTTCCTTTGTCACCTTCCACTATAAGGCCCATTAGTAATACAGCTCTAGCATACGGCTTTAAGAGGCTGTAGAATAATGAAGGTGCAGTCATACACTGGCTAAAGTCTTTCATATTATGCATGCACCATTATCAGTAATCAGAAAGCACACACTTATGGAGAGAGAAAATGTCCCGAATCAAGTCAAAGCCAAGGCCATTTAACACTAAACCCAGAGGAGGCCCAGTGCCTTGGTAAAGGATTTTTTTATTTATTTTTGGTAGTGCATTCTGTCACAACTATGAATGCCCAAACATTCATTCTGCTTTGTTGTTTAAAGTCATGAATATGCAAAAAAAACAAGTAGAACCAGAGCAGCTTTACATTTAGTCATTTATGGTTAAAAATGATCCGAAATCAATATTTGAGCAAGTACATAACCAGCCATTGTTCAAAACTATCACCTTACTTTAGCCCGATTCACAACGGATAGCTTGTATTTTCTAATTTGAGTGGTACGGGTAGGTTTTCGCGGGAAATTCGAGCATGGCACTGCACCATTACGTCACGTCTGAAAACATAAAGAAGTTGTCCCGGCTACTAGGCTATCGCATGTGAGGATCCTGCAGGTGGCGGATCGTTTTGCCTTTTCTCACAGCAGCTGGAATAATTAAAATTATCATTTTGATGGCAGATTGTGATCCAGAAAGGATTATGTGTTTATGAAACACATGTGAATGAAATTAAATTATATTCCAGTTTTAAATGTGCATCTGATCACAGATAGCCTGGGATTACACAAAATTTGTATTTTAAAGAAAACCAGTTCGAAGGGAGCATAATTTGCTTTTTGGGTTAAAAGAATTTCTTAATATGAAATTTGAATGGCATGACAATTAGATTAAACTGTACAGAAGGGGGTTGCAGTTATGGTGGACACCTGAGAAGACGTGCCTCACGCTGCTCTGTCTTAACTACTATAATTTTCTACTAAAAACACTCGCATTTGCAACAAAACGTGGTAGCATAGTGTTGGTGTGAATACTACAATGTCGAAGTCTGGCAAATTAAGTAAAGAAAATAGCAAATCAACAAAGCAGCCGAAGTTAACTGATTATCACGTTTGCGCTGAGACACAGAAAGGTAACGAAGATGTGGCGGAGGACGAGACCAGCAGAGAGGGGACACTTGAAGGAGTGAAGGCGGATGCAATACTGGCTGCTTTAAACTCCATGAAAACTGAGTTTTCATCAAGATTTGATGGAATCATGGCGGCGATAGAAAGTATGAGGAAGGAGATGAACGACTGCAGTGAACGAGTGTCGCAGGCGGAATTGCGGATATCAAACGCAGAGGACGACGTAGCCCACTTGCAAGCTAAATTAAACAAATTGGAGTCAAAAAACAAGACTCTGGAGAATAAACTAGTGGACTTGGAAACCAGATCCCGCTTAAACAATTTGAGACTGGTGGGCCTGCCGGAGGGTGCCGAAGGACAGGATCCATACTCCTTTTTGGAAAAGTGGATTCCAGAGGTGCTGAATGCTGTGACGTTGCAGTCCTCAGGTATTATTGAAAGAGCACACAGAATCGGACCAATGAAGGACTCCAAGGCGCCGCCGAGAATGCTGATAATGCGGTTTCTAAACTACAAGGATAAACAGGCAGTCATCGCAGCTGCACGGGCTAAAAAAGACATTTGGTACAAGAACCAGCAAATACGGTTTTATGTTGACTTGGCCACTGGAATACACCAACTGAGGAAACAATTCGACCCAATCCGCCAGGAACTGCGCGACTTGGGGATTCGACACGGAGTAATTCACCCTGCCAGACTGTTGGTAACTTACAAAGAACAGACCCATACTTTTAAAACACCAACCGAAGCACGGGAGTTTATCAAGAAAATCCAGGAGGACACTGGCGAGAGTTAAAATAAACGGTAGAACATTTGAATAACATGACACTTTGAAAGTGCATTAGCGTTCAGAAGCCATTCTGTGGTACGGGGGAAAAATACAGTCAAATATACTTTATGATTAGGCTGTACTATACATGTGGGATATGTTTTAGTTAAAAATAAGAAGAAACTTGTGGACTAGATTTAAAGTAAAAGTGTTGCATTTGTTGCAGATGAGTGTTTGGCGTCATAAGATTAAAGGTTAAAAGGATAACATAGGGTGGTTTGACTGATCCTCACTAGGTGTGGGACGGTCTTTAGCGATACTGGGAGTCAGGATGTTCTTAGTGGGGATCTCATGGAAGTGGGAAAAGTGTAGTTCATGTTCCCAGGCCAGAGGAGTTATGACCCTCATTCATGGTACAGTCCCATTTCAAGTGAAACAAGTACTCAAAGATAAGCTTGGGAGATATTTAATAATTCGAGGTTCTCTATTATCAGAAAATTTAAATTTTGTAAACTTATATGGCCCCAATATAGACGATCCTAAGTATTTTGTAGATTTGTTCCTTACTCTTTCAACATTAAAAGGATTATACGTAATAGCAGGGGATTTCAATTGAACACTGAATCCCTGTATGGATAGATCCACAGGAGTGGATCAGTCACATAATAAGTGTAGAGCAGTTATTCTTCGTTTAATCAACGAATTTAGTCTATTGGATATTTGGAGAGAAGTGAAACCACATGCTAAAGCCTATTCTTGCTACTCCAATATACAGGTGCATCTCAATAAATTAGAATGTCGTGGAAAAGTTCATTTATTTCAGTAATTCAACTCAAATTGTGAAACTCGTGTATTAAATAAATTCAGTGCACACAGACTGAAGTAGTTTAAGTCTTTGGTTCTTTTAATTGTGATGATTTTGGCTCACATTTAACAAAAACCCACCAATTCACTATCTCAACAAATTAGAATACTTCATAAGACCAATAAAAAAAAAAATAAAATAAAAAAACATTTTTAGTGAATTGTTGGCATTCTGGAAAGTATGTTCATTTACTGTATATGTACTCAATACTTGGTAGGGGCTCCTCTTGCTTTAATTGCTGGCTCAATTCGGCGTGCCATGGCTTGAATATGACAAGCTGTCTGCTTTCAGAGCTGCCTCCAGTCTTATGAGACTAAAGCAATCATTTTTTGAACAAGGAGATAAATTGGGTAAATTACTAGCATGGCAGATCAAACAATTGGAGGTTAAAACACCAATCACAACTGTTATAACCAATGGAAAGGTTGTAGTGGATCCTATAGAAATTAATGACGCCTTTAGAGGCTACTATAAAGAATTATATGATACAAAAAATGAGATTAATTCGCAAAATCTAAATAGGTTTTTAGATGAACTGCCTATACCTCATAAAGAAGATTAGGAGATGGAAATTAACAAAGAAGAAATAGGGAATGCTATCGATAGCATGAAGGCAGGAAAAGGGGCAGGACCAGATGGTCTCCCAATAGATCTGTATAAAAAATTTAAAAATAAACTGCTAACTCCACTTGTGGAAATGTTTCTGGAGGCACTTCAGAAAAGCAGTTTCCCACCCTCTATGAATAGTGCTCTAATTATCTTACTGCCAAAACCAGGTAAACCCTCTAACAAATGTGAAAACATGAGACCCATAAGTTTGTTAAATTCTGACCTTAAGATAATATGTAAACTCTTAGCAAAACGATTACAAAAATTATTGCCAAATATTATTAATAAAGATCGAAATGGATTTATAATGGGAAGGCACGGTTTCCATAATGTAAGAAGGGTTTTGAACATTATTCACACTAACAAAGAAATGTCAGATACAGCACGCTTATCATTAGATGCCGAAAAGGCCTTTGATAGGGTCAAATGGCCTTATCTTTTCAGTGTTTTAAAAAGATTTGAAATTGGAGATAATTTCATAAAATGGGTTGAAGCAATATACAAAAACTCGACTGCAGAAATCTTGACAAATAGAAATATTTCAAAACCAATAAAAATTAGTAAAGGCTGTCGACAAGGTTGCCCACTCTCTCCTTTGTTGTTCACACTAGCAATTGAACCTCTCGCAATTGGAGTACGTTCACATCAGCATTTCTGTGGAATAACAATAGGACCGACAGAACACAGAATATCCTTGTATGCTGATGATGTCATTCTATTCATGTCAAATTTAAGTAAATCAATTCCAGCTGTGTTACAGCTAATTAAAACATTTGGTGATATCTCGGGATATAGGGTAAATAACACAAAATCTTCTATATTACTACTAAATTCAAATGAAAGAAGGAATCCAATTTTAGAGGTAATTCAATTTAATGATGTTGAGCAGTTTAAATATTTGGGAGTACAGATTTTGCCAAGACTGGAGAACATTGTTGATGCTAACTATGAACCTTTAATGATAGAAATTAATGAGTCAATTGATAAAATGTTTTATAATGTTAATATTTTAAAAATGAACATACTACCCAAACTACTTTATTTCAAAATATTCCATTACCGCCACCTTCAGATTTGTTCTCAAAAATCAAAACTATGTTTCTCAGATTTATATGGAACAATAGGAGGGCAAGACTCTGTTTGTCTTTGCTGTATTTACCATTTGACAGAGGAGGTTTAAAATGTCCAAACTTGTTGTGGTACTACTGGGCTGCACAGCTGAGGTCTGTTATGTTCTATTTTTCATCAAGTGAGTCTCCACATTGGACAGAAATGGAATCTCATAATCTAACTCTACCTCTTCCCCCATACATATATTCGGACACAGCAAAAAAGCTACGGAAACAAACTAAAAACCCAATTGTAAGACATATGTTAAAGATATGGTATGATGTACAAAATTACTTAAAAGACTCAAATTCATTATCTCAATATAGTCCAATATGGGGGAATCATTTCTTTGTACCAGGAAGAGCGGATGCAACGTTTAAATTGTGGGAATCGAAGGGACTTAAAATGATTCAAGATCTTTATTTGACAGACTCTGATATTATGATGTCTTTTGAGGAGTTGAGGCTTAAATTCAGCCTTAATAGGAAACATTTTTTTCAAATACCTCCAGCTGAGAAGCTTCATTAAAGCAAATCAAGATAATGCTCTTAATAGACCTCCACATTCATCTTTAGAAAAAATGATGATAAAGGATAATTTGAGAAAGGGTATCATATCTGAATTTTACGAGTTGCTGACAACTTACTCATCTGAGAATTCACAGTATAAGTTGAATGCATGGAAGGAAGATTTGCAATTTGAAGTTTCAGATGAGGATTGGAAAGAAGCTTGTACTAGTGTTCACACTATGTCTATAAATACACGCCTTAAACTTATACAGTATAAATGGATAATGCGGACGTATGTAACACCAGTGGAATTAAATAGATACAATAAAAACATACCAGACATATGCACAAAATGTATGGAAGCTAGAGGAACTTTGTTTCACTGTATTTGGCAATGCAGAAAGATTAAATTATTTTGGGAAGAGGTAAGAATCATAATTGAAAAGATCATTTCAATACAAATTTACTGGACCCTAAACTTTTTCTGTTGGGCTTATACCCAGAGAAACAAAATTATAGTAGAAGTGAACAAGCATTTATAGACCTCAGCTTGCTATATGCCAAAAAATGTGTAGCTCTGTTGTGGACGAAGACGCACAGACCAAGTACTACTCAATGGATAAGACAGATGTTGTCAAGCCTTCCATTAGAAAAGATAACTTACATATTAAAGGCTAAACAGCATGTATTTGAAAACATATGGAGTCCTTTCATTAATTATATTAAAGATTTGGATTTAACAGATGAAGTGGATGACTAATCTTTGTGGACAATGCAGTTTCGACCTTACAGATTGATAAATTCTACAATAAATATTTATTTAATTTTGTATTCAGTATGATTATAAAAGTCAATTTTGAATAGATTACCATGGGCTAAAACAGGAGGAGCATTCTTGTTCAGTGTTGTTGTGTTTTCCTTTTGTTTTTGTTTTTTGTTTTTTATGTTGATTTATCTTTCCAGAGTAAATGCAGCAATCTTATGGTTGTATGGAATTTGGAAAAATGTGTACGATTGTAAAAGGCTGTGTTTCAATGTGTTTAAAAAAATGAAAATAAAATAAAAATATTTTGGAAAAAAAAAAACTGTACAGAAATTGAAATCTACACGCTAATACACACTATACTCATAGTCACGCAATGCTGTTGTTAATATTAATAATTTGAGAATAAAGTATAACAACAATAATTTGATGTGATATGAGCTAACTAGGGGTGTAACGATTCACTCGTTTTCTCGATGCATCGATTACAAACCCTGACGATGCATATGCATCGATCTTGAAACATGGATTTTTGAATCGTCGATTTCGGACAGTAATCGATATAAAACGCTAAGAATCGAATGAATAGCGATTTCTATAGCGATTCCATGCTTTCAAAATATATACACCTTAAATTACTACAAGCACGAATTAATGGAGACCTTGAACAGCGTGCCTCACATCTCTCCTTCACGCGCTCCACTATATTTACTGTCTGTCACAGGATTGTGCTCGCGCTCCGTTCATCTCACGGACACATTTTTTGAGCAGCTGATGTGTGATCTCTCCTTCGTACTCGTGGCCAGTACTGCTAAAGTGAAGTAGTTTTAGTTTTCTGTAGTTTTTCAATGGCTCTCGGTCATAACGTCGACATTACCTGAGCAGTCGAAGGCTGCGCATTTATTGCATGGACGGAGCAAAAATGTAAGTGTCTAAAGCATACGCACAGTTCCACTGAATGATTAATGTGTTTTCACAATGTCGTTGAAACGAATGTATGAAGAAAACTGTTAAAATAACCACAGCATTAACAACAACCTTGAAATAAGAGCTCAAGGTTTATCTGTTAATTAGATGCACAAGTAGCATTCGTTGCTATGAAACAGACATCGGGCGCTTTTTCTTTCAGAATCATCATTCACCGATGGAGAGGAAAAGTTAAATACCACAGCATTTCATTTTATGAAAATGAGATAAAGAAATTTTTACACTGAAATATAAGTGATCTTGGCTTGTAGAACTTAAGACGTGCCAGGAAATGCCTAATATGGACAAAGGCAGCTGCAACTAAGCTGAATAAAAGGAACTGGTGAAACATTAAGACAATAAACACAATAAATAAATAAAACTCTTGAATGTTGCAGTGCTAATTGACATATCATTTATTACAGTACAGAAACAATAAAGTTTTCTACCTTATTCTGTGCAGAAAATTGAAATAATTGTTTGTAGCATATAAAACAATCATAAAATTGCCATTAGGAAAAAATTATAGATTACAAATGATTTATTATTGTCCAGCAGTGTATTTGATTTATTTCTAGCAAATTCAAAGTAAGAGATAAATAATTTCTTGTAAAAAAAAAAATAAAAAAAAATAAAAAATAATACATAGACCTACATAAAATTATTGTATTTGAAATTTCTGTCACTTCTGAAATGATGGCTACACACCTGGTGTGACAAAATGTTAGCCTATACATAATACTTTTAAAGCTCTTTTTTTTTTTTAAATCTTGGCGTACATAAATTTCTACATATGCCATGTCACGCCATAGCATCATTTAACTAGCATCTAACAATGGACAAAAGTGTTTTTTTTCTCTAACCTATGGTTCTTTAACCATAAAGGCTGTTGTGTAATTTGCCCTCTGACTAAGTATTTAAAGAATTTAGGGGAAGCATTTACATAATCCTGTGAATGCACTGAAAGAATGCAGAGTCGAATCGTTAATCGAATCGAATCGAATTTAATTGTTAATTGAATCAAATTGAATCGTTTTATCGTTCTTGAATCGAATCGAAAACCTATGAATCGTGAATCGAATCGATTCGCTGTCTACCCAAAGATTCACAGCCCTAGAGCTAACCGATCTTTAGATTAAATCACCATTGGTAGCACGATTTATGGTAGTGTTTTTTTCCTCAGTTGGTCAGAACAAACATGGCAGACTGGTTACTTACTTGTTCAGATGGCAATATACGTGAAAATTCTTATTTGGGACATATATTCCAAGAGGCTAGAATCTGTGATTGCGAAGTACAGTGAATATCCACACGGGTGCGGTGACTGACATTCGCCGTGCCAACTTACAACCCATGGAAGCAAGATAATTCCGCAAAAAGCTGCAATTCCAGGTTTTCAAACAGAGATGGCGACAAAGAGGCAAAACTCACGGACTGCAGCTTTAAATTGCAAAACTACACATTTTAAAAATTAATTGTTGGTGGGAGTCATGGGACACCTAAAATGAGGCCTGTTTCAAATCACATGACCCATATCCGATGAGTTTTTGACTCATTCATGCATTCAAAACAACTAGACGGAGCACAACCATTATCACTGTTAACCAAACTGACTGATTAATAATCAACAGGTTGATTGTTTACACATATAACCAGTGACTTCCTATTTTTCCCACAGATGTTTTGACTTAATCTCCTGTAAAACTCTCAAACTAGTAACTGTGTCCTTGATGCTGTGGGTATCTTGCTGATCATTAACTCCAGGGTCTCATCAATCAAACCCTCCCATTCGTGTCCACTGGAAGAACCGAATACAGATATTTGTGCCACAAACACTTCCCAGCATTTACAGAATAAAGTGATGGGGAGAGAGATACTTTCAGATCTGGCAGCCAAGAGAGCCGTAGTTAAGAAGATTCAATTTCAGATCGTTCCTTCAGAAGACAGATCCTCTCCCCATCACCGGACGCACAGGAAGCACGAGAAATCTCTGAGCTGAAGGCTATCTCTGCTTTGTTGTGACAGCTCGAGAATTACAGAATTTTCTTTTAAAAACACCTCACTGACTGTCTCGGGAAATTCCGACCCATTCTTCACAGGCTGAATACAAAGCGGTGGGAGTGTCTGATCCGTGACAGTGTCTCCTCACCTGGCACGTCTGGAAGCAGATCTCATCCACCTCTGCTGTCGATAAGGACTATCTGCATAGACCAGACGAACCTTCCATCAATCCCTAACAATGCTGTGGAGGCCACAATACAGTTCATCTTGTATTCACACTGCAACATTACACAATTCCAGAATGCAACTACTTCACATTATGCAAAGCAAATATGAATCACGCCTGCTCCTGCAAAACCAACCTCAATGATGCCAGGGCATTGCTATACAGTTGCTAAGGTGCACTGACTGGTTATTAGGGTGTTGCTATGATGTTGCTTAACTGTCCTGGGTGTTTGTCAGGGTGTTGCTACGTTGCTATTAGGGCTGAAATGATTAGTTGATATTATCAACAACATTGACAATAACAAAATTGTTGACAAATATGTTTGTTGTAGAATTGTTGTTTGATCTCATATGTGACCCTGGACCACAAAACCAGTCTTAAGTCACTGGGGTATATTTGTAGCAATAGCCAAAAATACATTGTATGGGTCAAAATTATCCATTTTTCTTTTATGCCAAAAATCATTAGAATATTAAGTAAAGATCAGGTTCCATGAAGATATTTAGTGAATTTCCTACCGTAAATATATCAAAACTTAATTTTTGATCAGTAATATGCATAGCTAAGAACTTCATTTAGACCAGTGGTTCCCAACCACGTTCCTGGAGGCCCCCCAACACTGCATGTTTTCCATGTCTCCCTAATCAAACACACCTGATTCAGATCATCAGCTCATTAGTAGAGACTCGAAGACCTGAAATTGGTGTGTCAGACAAAGGAGAGATGCAAAATGTGCAGTGTTGGGGGGCCTCCAGGAACGTGGTTGGGAACCACTGATTTAGACAACTTTAAAGGTGATTTTCTCAGTATTTTGATTTTTTTTGGCACCCTCAGATTCCAGATTTTCAAATAGTTGTATCTCCGCCAAATATTGTCCTATCCTAATAAACCATACATCAATGGAAAGCTTATTTATTCAGCTTTCATATGATGTAAAAATCTTAATTTCGAAAAATTGACACGATTGGTTTTGTGGTCCAGGGTCACACATGTAAGGGCCTGCAATAATGCTGTTTGACCAGTGTTGCGCTGTAACACAAGACTGTAATTCAGCCCTCCCCACTCATGCAATCCAATAGAAGACATGCTTATGAAAAGTGCAAACAAATCCAAACCAGTGGAGTGTGGGAAAGTTTTACAAAACGGTTAAGGGTTAAAAAGATACACAAACAGCGATTTACTGTTAGTGAACATCCAAACTGTTGAGAGCGGCATTTAGATGAATATAGAAATATGTGCTATGTGCTTTCCTCTCAATAACAAAATAAACGCACAACAAACATGACAGTGGTGAGAAAACAGCAATTAAGAAAGCATCTGATCATAAAGATGTGGATGTTTGCACCAGCTCTGCAATCGGCACTCCAGTCAAGTCACGTCATGTTTATTTATATAGCACTTGATGCAATAGATTACTTTAAAGCAAGTAGCTTTATAGTGTTCAACATGAAAAAACAAAACAAAAAAAATGCCATTGTCGCTTTTAGTTAAAATTACAACGTACTGTATTGTACTGTAATTTGGTGATGGTCTGAATTTTTCAGTATTTGTCGGTGCAGTGTGAACTAGCCTTTACTGCCAAGTCAAACATAGTATAGCTCTTGTTCCTAGATATGGCTTCAATGCAGGTTTTTTGGTCTCATTTTATTGTCCAACCAGGAAATCGTCAGTCTAATCATTAAGGCAAGTAATAGGCACGCCATCCCTCAAGAAGCCGCTCAATGTGAGCCATTAATGTACGCAGCACAGACGTTGAGGGACCAGTTACCTGCCTAAGCATAATACTTAGAGTTTGGTTCAAACCCCTAATCCACACAACGAGCAATAGTAGCAAGCACTACTAATTAAAAAGGTGAGGCACACTTAACTGATACTGTTTTAGGCAGAAGCAGATCTACAGTCGATGTGCCTGTAAAAGACATCTAATAGGACCTTTAATGATCCGCTGCATATGTGAATTATAGTGTTCCTAATTGCTGTGGGTTTTACAGCAGTGTACAGACTATGGTAAGAGTGGCTTAGTTTTCTGCACTGTGGTTTCGGAAGGTTGCTGTGAAAGGCGATTGCGTGTACGGAATCTTTGTTTGTTTATGGCTCTCACCTCTAACTTTAACGGCTTGTGACAGCCTAGCTTTATTAAAGTGGGCTTTGAGCATGCGCTGAGAGCCAGTAAAACTTCCCTTACTGCCGGTCAGGGATCAATTTTGTCTGCCGCTCCTCAAATTAACAAAACTCAATAGCCGAGAGTGAACACCCTGCAAGGCTGTGTAAGGGGGTTAAATGGAAGGGTTTAATACTTTAATCAACTTTAATAGTTTGCACTTTATTCAAATTTAATCGTTGGTTGAACAGAGAAAGACCTCTTCCTGTGTCTGATGTTTGCATATTCTAATGGGGATAATGTCAACAGAAGGGTGTGTGCGTGGATTAAGCGCTCAGTCTTCCCATGTCATGGATCTGCTGATATGCAACAGCCTCTCTTCATTTCCTGTTGTTATTTTTTCATTCTCTCATTTCCCACTTCACTGATGTCTGATGAGGTTTACCAGGAGGTCCCCTATTGATCTCAACAACAAATATGCTCAAGGCTTCAAAGCGAACCAACATTGTAGCTACGCATGTCTCTGTAATTGTGTACATCTGAGTTTCCTTGACTCTTTTATCTCTTTCATTTTACCTGGGAAGCCTTCCATGTGCTCTAAAATCATCAAAAGCTTGCATTTCCACATCAGTCTTTGGGGTTTTAAGTCTCTGGTGTAAGGTTAGATCTGAGGAGATGTTTTGTGAAAGCTTGTAGTAAGGATGGGAAATGAACTATCACTGGTATATTAACTATTCAACTACATAGCAACACACTACAAACACTCAGAACTTATTTGCGACCAAATAGAAAGACATTAAACAACCAATCATGATTCATTAGCAATCACATAACATCCTGACAAGCACTAAGACGACCTAAGCAACTGCATAGCAATGCACTGGCAAACATCCAAAACAACCTAGTTTCATGGACGTGAGTTTTGTATGAATAGTGGCTTTAAATATACAGTGTGAAAAATGAACCAAATATATTTTTATGTAGCATAATTTCTCTGAGTCACAGGTAGGATTTTGTTTTTGAAGTAAATTAATACTTTTATTCAGCAAAGACGCATGGAACTTATCTAAAGTTGCAGTAAAAACATTTATAAATTTTACAAAAGATTTTATTTCAAATACATGTTGTTCTTTTTAACTTTTACTCATCAAAGAATCCTGGAAAAAAAATGCATCACGGTTTCCACCAAAATATTAAAAAACCATAAGTTTTCAACTGTGATGAATGTGAATAAATTAGCACTGTCAAATGATTAATCGTGATTAATTGCATTCAACATAAAAGTTTTTGTTTACATAATAAATATACACAGTACACACGTTATGTATATATAAATATATATATATATATATATATATATATATAAATATAATATATATATATATATATATATATATATATATAAATATATAAAAACACATGCATGTATACATTTAAGAAAAATGTTATATTTGTATATTAAATATATTTATATATAATATAAATTATATAAATATAAATATATACATGTATATATTTTAAAAATATATACTGTATGAGTGTGTATTTATATATAGGTTTGATGTGCTCGTAAAGACATTCTGCGACTGAATAAATGCACTTCTTGTCAAGAAAAAAAGAGAGAAGTAGCAGTTATGAGTGGGGTGGCAAACCCTAGGCTCTGCCCCTGCGTTAACGGCGTTAAATAATTTTAACGCATTAAACTGAAAAAATTAATCTCCTGCGTTAACATGCTAATTTTGACAGCACTAATATATACATAAGAAAATTACACAGTACACACACATATATTATGTAAACTAGGATTGTTCCGATTCCGATACTAGTATGGGAAATTCCACCGATACCACAAAAAATTCTGGCATCAGTATCGGCGAGTACTTGAACCCATGTACCGATCCAATACCATTTTCTTAAACAAGAGCTATAGTTATGCCCGCTAGCTTTGCTTAATGCTGCAAATCGGAAATCAATTCTTCTTCGCTGCTCAGAATGCAAACAGGAAGTTGTGCTGTGTTACCACAAGCAGCCACTATTTAGAGCAGCAAAGAAGAAATACAAACCTGCTAGCACATTGCCAGTAAATCACTCGCATATGCGACTAAATCTTCACCCTGGGCGACTAAATGATGTCTAATATTAGCCTCTAGCTAATAAATGCTCAGATTTTAATCGCCAGTGTGTGAGTTGGAGGCTTTGTATAAGTTTAGCACAGATATATTTTCAATCGCTGAACACTCTGACTGAGCGCTTCAGAGTTTCACTCTCAGTCAAGCGATCTGTGCTATTTTTCAGATCATCTGAATGGATGCGCAGCGCACTTGTATTTGACATATCGTAAGCTCTAGTGTGAAGCGCACGACTCTTCTATACTATATATATATATATATATATATATATATATATATATATATATATATATATATATATATATATAAATATTTTTTTTTTTTTTTTTTTTAATTTGTGCTATGTCATCTCCCCCTTTTGTTACCTCAGCCGCCCCCTCATCAGTGCTGCCGGCTCTGGTATCGGAACATCTCTAATGTAAACAAAAACTTTTATTTCGGATGTGATTAATTGCGATTAATCATTTGACAGCACTAGAAGAAATGTTTGTTGAGCACCAAATCAGCATATTAGAATGATTTCTGAAGGATCATGTGACATTGAAGACTGCATTAATGGCTGCTGAAATTTTGCCATCACAGGAATACATTACATATGCCAATACAGTTTTTTCCTGAATATTTAATCACATAAATGCAGCCTTGGTGAGCATAAGAGACTTATTTCAAAAACTTCTAAATTTTTATTGACCCCAGACTTGTAGTAGCCTAACAGAATTGTCTGAACAAATAATTTCATATTAAACAATGTTGCTCATTTGCAAGCACAAATGAATAATTCAGTTAATGTTAAAGGCTTACTGCATTGCTGAGTTTATTCTACTCTTGGTGACATTCTGCTTGTGTCTGGTCAGTCAGTTGTGCTCAAGGACTTGTGAATGCTACTAAAAAAAACAAAACTACTTAAACAAAACTTTAGAAAACTTTCTTCAGTCAATGCATATTAAGCTTAACTTAACTTAACTTAACTATGTCTTCAGAAAGACGCCAGATGTACATTTGGCCACATGCTATAATCCTGAGTCAACTGTTTCATTTCACTACAGATACAATGACTGGCTTGCCAAGGTTTCTGCGGCTGATCCTTAATCTGCTAACAGTAAAACTGAGGCCTTTTCATTTTTCGCCGTAATGAGAATTTTCAGCTTCTCTGTTTTCACCGGAGGAACATCCTTATAATTAGAATTTAATAACCTCCTCCCAGGATGTCAGTTAAACTCCTGTTCTTTTGAGTCTATCTTATTTACGATATAATAAGAAAAAAAGGCTGCTAAGCTGCTCTCGGTTTTCATTTCTAATTCATTTTTGTTTTGTTTCGGAATCCGACAATAATTGATTGGAATTCCTTTGCAAGTCTAAAACTCTCTAATCTAATTATTCCTGGGAATTAGCATAATAGAAGTATTACTTTAGATTTCACTTAACAACACCCTAAAAGAAAAAGTGGCTATATTTCTAACCCTAGCCGTACATTATGATTGCATTTATTTGCCATGATACCACTAATAAGGAAACAAGGCTTAAATCATCCAGAAACATTTTTGTACAACAAATGAACAATGCATCATGACCATCCAATATTGTCTAACAATTTTAAAACCTGTGAAAAAAGAAAATGGACTACAAGTCCTGTTTGTACTACGATAATGATTTTTGCTTCAAAAGACACAGAATCTGATTAACTTTGCTGACTAGGCACTGAACGAACAGATGGGTAAACAAACAAAGACTGAGCCAGATGCAGGCGGATATGAAGCTATATGCAATAAATGGCCAGGTAATATTAAACTCCTCGTAATGATGTTGCACACCCGTTAGCATATGAATCTTAGCTAAATAAGACCCACTGTGACATAATATAGTCCTTCCCACCTCTCTTAATTGGATTTGGTAGATGCAGGTCAGGTGTGAGGGGCACCAGTGAGCGCTGATTAATACTCATTAGACTAACTAGGCCTCACGGTGCTATTCTCCCGTATAGCGGCCCGCTCTATGGGACACTATTGTGAGGGCTAACCCCACACAGAATGAACCGCAAACTGCTTTGTCAGAAACTTTGGCCTTTTTTGCCCCATAATGCACTGCCCTTTAACCTAAGATATCCATCTATTGTTAAATAGGGAGGGTAAAAGTTGAGCGCCGCCTTCCCAAACAACAAATGCGTTGATGCCGGTAAATGTATGCTTGTGTGTGTATGTGATCCTGAAGATTCATTCAACTCTGGCTGGGTGATGGATTCCAATCCACAACATTTATCAACAACAGATGCATCTGAGAAAGGAAAGCAAGTACAACAATAGACCATTGACTCATGATATATTAGATTTTATTCCGCTGTGGCGTCAGACAAGGATAAGAAAGGAACAAACTTCACAGGGCATTTTCACAGATAATACTGCCGTGCAAAAATCTGGTGGACATGGAATTGTGGCTGCAATCCCGGCGATGGGCTTGATCCAAAAGAACCCTATTCATTCTGCGTAATAATGCTTCATAATATTCCAGCACGTAGTTAACCAAACCACAGATGTGGTCTCGTTCTATCACAAAAGATGGTCTGATCATATTCTATTTGCAATAAGAGGATAAACTACTCTTATTCTCGCAGTAAATTAAAAGTTATCAAAGACAGCTAGACAAGATTGCAAAGTAGGTCAGGCTATGGTTTATGTTCATAATGCTACTCTTCCTTGCCATTTTTTAGGCTGTTCGGTCACCCAATTGTTTGTATAGAAAAATGTCTTGGGTTTTAATTGTATTTTCCCTCTTATCCCTACTCCCAGGTGGTCAGTTAGCACCAAGGCGAGCACAGGGCAGACATTATTAAAGTGATTTTTTTTTCCTTTCCACGTTGTGACTAATCAAGTTGTGGTAATTAGACCCACACGCCTGTGTAGATTGACATGAAGATTAACGAGTATTTGCACCACGCTTGAATGGAGGTGTGACATTCGCTGCTTGTTGTCTGAGCAGGCCTGCGGAAGCGGCGTGTTTTAATCCAGCAAGAGTGTGCGCTACAGTAACTAAACACAGCTGTAAACGTGTGTTTTTCTCTTTCATGAAGTGCACTTAAACACACTGGCCGTGACCTCCTGCACAAAATAACCAAAGACTCATATTACTCTCCAATAAACTATTACGGCCCAGATTATAGGCAACGCTATACATTTCCCCCTATTTCAAAGCCCAGACAATCAGACTTAATCAGATTCACACGGCCAGTCTATTGCTGGTCTTTGTTTTGTCAGATTCAGGACTCGAAACAAGGAAGGGGCTGGAGTGTGGAGGGAATTACAAACAAGATGAGTGATTCTGATAAGCATTTATGAAACATTCCTCTTCTTGGTGTTGCATGCTGAATGTTTCTAATCAGCGTGCTCGGCCTCCTAAATGACTGCGATAAAAGGACTTGTAAATCTTCAAGCCACGTTTAAGTAAAAAAAAAAAAAAAAAGAAAAGCCTGTAAAAAAATAAAACGGTAAATTTAATGGCCATCTGCTCTCTGCTGGAGCAGACTTCGGTCTAATGTGCTTTCTGTGCGATCAAAGGGACCGTCCGCATCATGGTGGTTTACCTTCAGAGATCTCAGCCACCTCCTATTGAGAGTTCACAGCCCTGCTTATTGAAAAACACTTTTACAACAGGCATAACAAGACGAGTCTCTTCAAAACAACACAAACAAGAAAAATAAACCATCTTTCTTTTTTGAAGAACTTAATGTATAATTACATTGCTAGACAATGACACATTTTATAGACTTTAAACAACTGTTATGTGTGTCCTCGGCCACTGAGGGTGTTTAGTTACAAACTGAGAAGAGGGAAGGGTGGGAGGGCCAATGACAGAACAGAGGAAAATATTTCACTCAGTCATTGTTCTTATCTCATCAGGGCACAATTTATAAAATATTAACAACTGCACTGCAGTCAGGACTCACCCGAGGTCTGTGGACCCCCTTGCCTGAATCGATCTCAACAAATAGCCTATAGGTAAGACAGCTTCATTAACACAAAACCAAGGGCGTGACATGGGGTACAGTACAAATGAACAAAAACAAACACTGATAACACACATAAAACAAACATTAATTCAAGGACTTCAAATCTGATGTGATTTCTTGGATAGAATACTTTTTTGAAGCTTTTCTATAAAGCCGATAAATCAACACCTGTGACCATATATTTTATATGAGGGTCATTAAAAAGGAAACTTTATTTAAAACAAAAATTTAAATAAATTAATCAATTAATTAATTAATTAATTAATTAATAATAATAATAATAATAATAATAATTTAGAATTTAGCTAGCTAGAGATAGATAGATAGATTCATTTTACATTTTCTTCTACTAATAAAACAATAATTCAGTTTTGTTTTAAAAATCATTAATTTATTTCTGTGCTAAACTGAAATATAACATTCAATGCATTATTAAGGATTGTAAAAATTAAAAAAAAAATAAAATAAAATAATAATAATATATATATATATATATATATATATATATTTTTTTTTATTAATTTTTTTATGTATTTAATGTATAATAATTTATACATATAAACAAACATGTCCACCTTATTTTTCAATGCGGAAGTAAGCCGTTTTCTATGAATGTGCGAGACTTCTGGTTATTTAAGTTAAAATAATATGGTAAGACACACCAGTTTTCAATATCAAGCAGCAAAATGAGCTGTTTTGTATAGCTAAAAATATCTGGACACGAATGAGACCGGAAGCCTCACGCATAAAAATTACAAATGGCCACGCCCGCTTTTACAGGAAAAATAAGGTGGATACAATAAATTTATTTTAAATAACCAGACAGACAAAAAAATGACCAAATGCATTTTCCTTTGTATCTCTACACTAGGACACGTTCTCATCACTGGTCACCTCTTTACCAGCGTCCTGCAGGATCACCTGAGAGCAAACAAACAATCGCTCACACAGACTCTCACAGACTTCAAACTCTGTGCTGTGTAAACAGCTTCTCTGCAGTCTATCAGGGGGCACAGCCAAAGCTCTTTGAAGACTGTTTCAAGGCCAAAAAAAAATAAATACCACGGCACTTCAAACAACACTGAAGGGACGGCAGCAGTTGATCCCGCGCTTTCAAGGTTACAGAGCTGTGTAAACGCATACAAGTCCACACTACAAATACAGAGAGACACTTCGGTCACAGGAGTAGGACCACCGTGGCCGTACCGCCCACCTCAAACACTGATCTCCTCTTAAGCCTGTCTCCAGCTGGGGTCTCTGGTCCACAAGGGCCCACCGAGGACCCAGGTGTAAGTGCAGATTTCACACAGTCATGGTGGCCCACCTCTGGAGTTCATTTAGCCACACAGTAGGGATAAAAGCGAGATGCGGGCTAAACCATGCACAGCCCACCTCCTATTCACACAGCAGAGTGTGGAACTTGTGCTTTTCTAATGGAAAAGCTTTCCTGTGCAATTCTGTTGATGGTACTTTTATACTTGCACAACTGGGATAATAGTCACAATTATTGGGCGTTTTATTTCACATTATAACTAAAGGCTAGATTTGCATTTCATGTAGAAAATCCCAGTGCTTGAAATGCAGAAAAATAACAGTGTTAAACTATTATGCTATTTTATATCAGGGTTTGAGCTGTGTGTAAATGAAATGTTACATCAAAGCTGATTGACACACAGGAGGCGTTTTGTTTTCTACCAGCTGTGTATGAGAATATGTGCAGTACAGGAGGAAAAAAAGGGTTGAATAGATGCAATATAGAAGACTACTAATATGACTTATCCAGGCCGGAAAGTCTCAAATCATAAAGAGAAATTTAAACATGTCTGATCAATAGAGTGCTGCCTAACAAGTACTACACACCACTGGCATTTTGTATTGCATAAACTGATAAAAAAAATATATAATATTTTAAAGTATGCTTTTTTTTTTTTTAATGGCCAATAAATGAAGAACAACAGAGATAGGGAGGAGATAGATGCACAGAGATTACCAAGAGGTTGCTCATTTATTGCTCTCCATTTATTAATGGTGGAACACAGTCAACCATTTAAAAAAAATGTGCTGGCTCAATTTAAAAAAAAAAAAAAAAAAAAAAAAAAAAAAGTGTGTCCACTCCTTCATATGATTCAGATTTATCTGTTGACTTTCAAAAGCGTAAAAAAAAA
The DNA here is from genome assembly GCA_039654775.1 of Spinibarbus caldwelli. Classification (NCBI taxonomy): domain Eukaryota; kingdom Metazoa; phylum Chordata; class Actinopteri; order Cypriniformes; family Cyprinidae; genus Spinibarbus; species Spinibarbus caldwelli. Next base: position 11,105,430 of record CM077242.1, read on the forward strand.
AATACACTGTGGAAGGAACACATCTTATACTGCATTAGAAGTGTCATTATTATTCACCCAATTAATTACTTGCTCTACAAACACAAACTGCAGCAGCTGAAGGAACAGAAAACCTTGTCTTAATTAGTTCATATTAATCTCATCTTTCCCTTTTAAAATTGTTTTTATATTTCAACTTTGTTCTCCTGAGAGAATCGAACAAATGGTCAGAAACTATTTTATTTTCTTAGCTATGAGGAACATGAAGAGAAATTGTCTTTATGTTTTGGTTGGCCATTGGGATCCAGACACCATTTGAAGGCCTTTAATGGTTTGAACGATAAGGTTCCTGGTGACTGACAAATTAAAACAGCCACTCTGGAAATGTAATGAGTATAAATCTCATTTATGGAGAATATTTCAGTGAGCGCTCTCCCCATGTCTTTCTCCATTTTGCAGTTCACAGAGCGGACTGTTTACAGATACTGAGAGATAAGAGCCAATTAGGACTAAGAGCTGCAGATAGTATTGTTGAAGAAAATTTCTCTTTTGCTAATTTCTCTTCTTCGGCTCATAAATCCCCTCACCTGCCAAAAAACTTTGTCCCTTCCCCCCGATTGGCCCTCGCCGCTTCATTCCTCACAAAATCTGTTTCTCTGGCTTACTTTTCCACCCTGCTTAAGAAAGCATCCTCTATCTGTGGGCTCCCCACTTCACGTTTTAACCAACTTCCTAACTGCCTCTTTCCTCTAAATCTTGTTTTCCCTGCCTCCTCTTCTCACTTCCTCCTGATTCCCTCATCCTGTCTTTCTCACTAAACACCCGTACCTTTCATACCAGAGCTTCCAGACTACTCCAATTACTCACAGTTGTAAAAGTGTTTAAGCAATATAGCATTTTATGTGAAAGACATCAAATATGAATTGATTATAAATGATGGTATCCTTTTCATTTATTTTTGGATGAACTGTTCTATTATGTATACACTGGCTCATGTAGTTTCCTGTAGTTATACAGTCTGTGTATCCTAAATCAGTATGATTACTGACTCATTGTCCATATGCATTTTAAGGGTCATTTAAATAAATGATATTTTAAATAAAACATTTTATTAATCAGTCAGTAATTGTACTGACGTAAGTACACATGCTTCATTTCAATAGGAACATCACTAAAAGTAAATGATAACTTGCAGTTCAGTGAAGGATTTGTCAGACCGATTAAAACCAGTAACTTGTGAGTCTTGTTGGTCAATTCATTAAAAGAACCAAAAACTATACTGGTTACACTTAGTGCTTTTGTTTCGCTAAAAAGAATCAGATCATAAGAATTGGACTACAATTGTATTACTAAATTCTTCTGATTCACTAAAAAGTGAATTAGTGAATTTGTTCATTAACCAGTCTACACTGGTTGTACAGCACGTTAGTGATTCACTAGATCAAAGTCATATGTTTTGGGAATCAGAATACAGCCTGTGCTGTATGTTTATTTTGTGCTAGCACTTTCTCACCTTTATTTCATGCTACACAATCTTCGTCACATTCAATTTTGAATTCAAATCTGGACTACAGCATATTTGAGTAAAACTTGAGTAATATATGATTTTTCTCACTGTGGTGGTATACAGTTGGTTTAGTTTTTGAAAAGTTGTACAGGAAACGCACACAAACGCGTGAGTCCAGTCTCACTGCTTCTCCCTCAGAGGCACCTATTATCCCTCGAAGACCCACACAGACATGGATGTATGGTGCACGTATGTGTGTGTCTGTGTGTAACGTGTTGGCCCCAGACAGGAGGGCTGGCGGTACCGTGGGGTTAACGGCATGAATGAATTCATTCTGCCCCGTGGGAGCTGTCTCTGTTTTGCTTGAGTGACACTCTCTAGACAGATGCAGCGTTCTCCAGGACAGCCTTCACCAGCTGAATATATCCAGAAGGAAAGATGCCCTCTCTCGCGTCGGTAACAGAGGAAAGAGAGGGAGAGAGAAGTAAAAAAGATGACAGCTTCTCTCCAGAGCTCCTCTTCTCTCCTCTGCTCCATCTCAGGGCAGAAACACAGCATTTGTTGGCGAGAGTACAACCTGACAGATAGCGCTAACTAGCACAGCCTCTTGAGACGCACTGAAAGGCTGACAGTCGTTACGGTTTGGCTAAAGGGCACGACTCCTGGTCTGTGTCTGCTCATTGGAGGTGTCAGGGAGATGTCACCCAGCACAATGTTGAACCCACAACCCCCTTCATTGCCCAACACCCCCAAACCCCTAAATCTCCACCCCTTTCTGTATTTTCTTTCTAATATCACGGCATAAACAGACAGACACAACAGATGCTGTAAAAAGACCATCTACTTAGGCAGAAGACGCACTTTTATCGTGAGTCAGTCTGCGTAAATACCAAGGGTCTTGGATAACATGTCTTTTTGAGCTTTTGTTCTAGTAATCTGGGAAGTTTTTTCAGACGATTTTGACATCTGTCATAATTACAGCCTTTGTACTTTCACAGAAGAACCGACAAATACGACATCCCGTATTAAGACACTGTTGTGATGTTGTGTGTCCATGTAAACACACTCACACACACATAAGAGACACATTCAAACATTGTTTCACGCTTGAAACTAATTGCTTCCTATGGACGCTGGCATTTTACAAGACTGGGGTTTGAACGAATGCTAATGTTTTCTTTTGTATTGGCGTCATTAAGAGCGTCCAAATACAACCCTTCAGTGATCCCAGTCTCCCGCCTGTGCAGATAATGCGGTCTGCTTCACACTTCACTTGAGAATTGTAGTAAATTCCATTTAAAATTGAATTAATTTGTAGTAATTACTGAAACCTTCTGAATCTGTTCACTTTAGAGAAAGCATCCTGCTCCATACTCCATAGCTCTGTGGCTAACTCTAGCCCATTAAAAGCTAATAGCACTGAACCTAATCGTTTTTGTCCCAAATCTATTTAATCCTATACTTGAGTTAATGCTTTGTGCACCAGACGGGCTTAATGTTCATCTCAGTGATAAAGATCGCATAAATGCTTTGTGAGTATATGGGCACATCACATCAGATCGGGATCATCTATTTAGCCATCTATTAGCCAACAGTGGCCGATTATCTTCTGATTATAGTGTTGAATTTATTCCAGTTGAAGATGCATTTAAATAAATAATATTTGTAACGAATTAAAATTTCTTTGATGGTCTGAACACAAGAGTTCAATTGCATAAAAAACATTAAGGGAGGGCAAACATATCAAATGGAAAGGCGACTAATGAAGTTCTTAATCTCAAAAGTGGTCCTTTTAAATTTTAAAATACCAGGAAATTTTTAAATAGTTTAAGTTGGTTTTAAATAACAGTCTGTAGTTTGAATACTTGATGTAACCTGAATTACAGATGATTGCTATTAAACAGTATATTCTTATATTCTCTGTCTCTGTAAATGCTTCTTTTTTATGAATGTTATTCCGATAATGGGCCTTTTATTCACTGTGCCGTCTGGTTAGGGGTTGACAAATTAAATTACGAATATTTATAATCTAATCATTTTGTCACCTTGACTTTCTTACATTTCCCGAATAGAAAATAATTAGCATGAGGTCTTGAATCCACATTTAAAGAACCATATCGAGGTGTTTATTTTGGCCCTTCCCCTCACATACTGACCCCTCTGTCACCCCCCTGTTTAAAAACATTCAAAAATCGCTACTAATTAATAGGCTAACTACCTCAAAAACTTTCTTTATCATGAAGTTTCAGTGAAACCTCACTAAAGTGCTTTGCTCCTGCAAACCACCTCTTTCTGGAGTGATAAACAAAGTAATATAATTCAATCCGATTGGGCCTTTTTTCAAAACAGTCCATTTGCGACATTAAAAGCGGCCATCGATTTGACAGATCAAACCAGCGTTAAAGGGATTGTGGGTGACTATCATGCTAGGTCTGAGAAGTGGTCTGTTGGTGAGACTATTGTACTCTTGTGGGGACTGTTCCTCACTGCTCCTAAAACTGTCAGGATACATTTTGTCCGCAGCCAAGGGCTAGAGGATGCAAAAACTGACCAATGAGTAAACTGACAGGACGACTCATCCTCCAAACAAGAATGACTCCCAGTGGGCAAAGCCAGAGAGGCTCAGCGACCCCAGCACCAAACACGAGGCTTTTCAGAACCAAATCTGAAGTGACATTCAGAAAGGGAATGTTCGGTTTTGTCTGAAATCTCAGCGATTGACCTAAAATAATGTGGAAAGGATGGGAGGATGCTCCTGCACTCAACCGTTCTGATTCGTCATAGAAGAATGATAATCACAACTTATCCAACCCGTTTCTCGATGACATGGTAAAACACCTATCTATGCGTCACACAGGACTGGAAATCTGTTACCTGGAGTCATGTGGATCTCTTCCTCAAATAATATGTTGTCACTGGCAGTGGTCGAATTGTAAAAAAAAAATAAAAATTCAGTTTTTCAGGGTTTTGTCCTGTGGCTAATTTTACACAATGATTACAAAATTGGTCTCATTTTTAAAAAGGTTTCTATTCAATAAAAAATTTGCCTTATTAAATTAACCATTATTTATTAGGTTTTTTTTTTCCTTCTGGGGCCTGAAATAGAGGAATTTTGGTCAATATTGATAATTAAACAATATTTGCTTGAATGTGTTTTTGTGCTGGCACCTTGGCTGATTTAGGACTGTCATGAATAAATAAATATGACAATAAAACCGCCAGTAGGTGGCAGCAAGTCACTGTTTTAACAAACGACTTACTGATTCATTCATATCAAACGATTCGTTCAAAATGACTGATTCAATAGAAATCAAACAAGTGAGACCGTTGAATCACTGGCTCACTCGATTAGTTCAAAAACTGATTCATTCACGGAATGAAACACCGTATTGCTATGCATTGTTGTATAAAACAAATAGCACATTTGTGCTTGCGGCCTCGCGCACATGTGCTGGTATACAGAAAAGTACATAGCTTGTGCAATGAATAAAACACATAAAAGCACATACATGGGTATTTTTTGTTTCATTGCTGGAATTATAAGGGCATTTTTTTTTTTTTTTTTTTTCTCAAAGTTGGATAATGTCAGCTCTCCTACAGTCACACATACATTATGTCAGGAGAATGTCTTTAAATTCTAATCAAGGAAAAATCATACTTTCTGTTGTCTTCTTGCTAAAGAACTTCAAAAGTTGCGCTTGAACCATATTTTGCGCAAAAAAATGATGAAATTGCTTCTGCTTGTGCGCAGCTTGTTACAAGTTCTGAATGGCCAATCACTATTATTTAGTTCGTAAACGATCATAAGTAGAGAATTTTAACATTTCATGTGCATGATGCCATCCCCCCGCATCCCCCCTCAATTCAAGCCCTGGTCACGGGTCAAACTGGAGGTAGTTATTCCCTCGAGGATATTTTCTCCACAAGCATAGAGATAAAATTATAGATACCAGTTACAGATTTTCTCTAGTGTGCTGGAGGTTGCGGGTATCTAATAAACAATCTAATAGAAGCAATCTATATTTTATCTAATAAAAGCAAATCACAGATTTATACATTTGAAACGCACACACATACACACGTCAGCACGGAAAGGGTGCGTAACAGAAGTGCAAACATCAGAAATAAGCAGAGAAACAAAAAAAAACCTGTGTATACTGTTGGTGTATATCAAACAAATGACTCAGGCTTTCCACAAACATCATTACTCGGATCATGATTTCCTGGGATCACGATTGTTTACTGTGAATGTGTGAAGGGAAAACCATTTACAAGCCCCAACAGGGTTATTCTCATGGGAATGAAGGGCTCTGGTGAAGTAGTTTGTTCAGGTGTTTGCTGGAAGATGTAAGCTGCACGGGAATGTCATGGAGTGTCTGTTGACATTTACTCTGAAAAGCTAAATACTACACATCCGCCAACCGTTGGATCATGTGATATAAAAAAAAAACCTGCACCTGAAACCAGCAAATAGTGGGCGTTTCAATAATTTATCCTTATTTTGACTTCACCAAATGAAAGATTTAGGAGTAATTCATTTGTGTGTGCAGACAGAAATATGATGGTAAAAGTTAAAACACTTTCCTGGCATCGTGCACACAGACAGAGCGCAAGATGCCATTGACTAACTAATGACATGGTTGCCAATGGCGATGGGATGACAGTGGGGAGATTTATGTGTGGAGACACAGATGAATGATTCATCAGTTCTAGGGAACAGTGATGCGAACACTGAGCCCAGCACTGGCGGCAGAAACCCCGCACTTTAACCGAGATGTGACAGTAGACCTGCCACCTTGTCCGACACCTGCATTAATGTGTCCTTCATGAAGCTTTAGAGGGGGAAATATCTTCCTTGCAATATATTTGCTAATAATGTCATTAGTTTGTTCATCTTTTTAATTCTATATGTGCATTTTGTGGTAATGGTTGCTAAGATATTTTTCAAATTTAGCAATTACTGCATCTAGATCGTTGCTGGCTATAATTTTTACCAAACACTGGCGGATGATAAAATAGGCACAAAAAAAATCCTTATATTTAAAGAGGAATGGCTATTTATTCTAGCAACTAGCCATAACACCCTAGCAATCACATAATGAGTAGAAGAAGAAAAAAAAACACTCAGAACACCAGTACCATTAGTATAGTTAATGTATGTATATAATATAATATAAATATAATATTACATATATAAATGTATGCATAAAATTTATATTATGTAATATTTTGTGAATAAGAATGTTCTAATATAGTTATTACTTAATTAAATATTAATATTTATTATGTAAGAAAAAGAGATGTTTTAAATGACAAATTAATCAACTGTACAGTGTAACATACGCACAATGTCTGGTTTAAAAAAATGCCATTCATCTGAGAACATCCTTTGGCTCAGCAGCCTCAAAAAAACATAAAAATCTTCTGATGGATATTTTGATGATAAATAAAAAGGCCCTAAAAAACTGCCTTCTCCAAGATACCATAACACATCAGCACATCTAAATATAGCGCTCACTGAAGTAAACTTATGGTGTGATAATTTCCCATCAATTAGTCCATCCATCACTGCTGATTGGGCCAGAGTGTGATAGCAGAGCCTATTTCAGGATCCTCCTACAAAAACCTGTGAACAAGCATGCAGTAAGGGATTATGGGTAAAACTCTCCCCTCCAGAAGAATACACATTCATGTGCTTGTGTAACAAGCATCTCTATCAAAGAGTAAAATAGCCTTGTTGAGATCCATTAGATGTATCCACATGCTGCCGTTTGCCTTTTGACAGCCGCGTGTGGAGGATGTTTTGGTAAGAGTTGGGACAAAAGGATGGGTTTTGCATCATTTCAGGCTTTAATTGGAGCATGGATGTGGTCGTAGCTAAAGTGGCAGGTGTGGTGCTTTTGTTCCAGTGAGCCCAACATGGATAAAAGCTGCCTCGCAGCAGGTGCATGGATGAAACCGTTTTAAGCACTGATGATGTATTAGCTACTAAGCAATACTGAGGTAACCTGAAGATGAAGTGTGATTCACAATGTTCTGTATTAAGTGCAAAGATGAAAGGATGGATGAATTGTGCAAGGGTTCAAGCAAGCACACAAGGATGAAACAGTGAAATCATGATGATTTGATATGAGAGAGACAGCCGGTGAGACGAAAGAGAGAGGCCGCTCTCACTTTCACCCCTGCAAAGTAAAAAACAGAAGACTGGTTGCATTCAGCACCAGATCAAAACACCAAAGGGAGACTGTTTACAAATGTGTATGGTCTAAACTGCCCTCTGAAAATGATATTCATATTGAGAGAGACTGGATGGTTAGAGGACAAAGTATGCGAGTGGAGTGGAATTACAGCATTTTCCCCTCCCCACTCATAAGCATTATGTAATCACTCACTCAAATCCACTCCAGGTTTTCCCTTTCACAATCAGGTAAGATAAATCTCACTGCATAAAAATGTTTATTTACAATACGATTCTTTTTGTTAATAGTTAATGCATTAAGTATCATAAACTAGCAATGAACAACATTTTTTACAACATTTATTAATTTCACTACAAATACACTTATGTACATTGTTAATCATGGTCATAATACATTAATGTTATTTTTGTACAACTTGAAATGTTAAAAATTAATTAGAGTAGAATGTAGATATTAAAGGGCTACTCCACTCTAAAATGAAAATTTTGTCATTAATCACTTACCCCCATGTCGTTCCAAACCCGTAAAAGCTTTGTTCGTCTTTAGAACACAATTTAGTTGAAAAGTATTCTCGTAGCTTCATAACGTTACGGTTGAACCACTGATGGCAGATGGACTATTCTGATGACGTCTTTCATACTTTTCTGGGCCTTGACAATGAAAATTGTTTGGCAGTCAATGGGACAGTCACAAGCCTCCTGGTTTTCAACCAAAATATCTTAAATCGTGTTCCGAAGACGAACAAAGCTTTTACAGATTTGGAACGACATGGGGGTAAGTGATTGATGACAAAATTTTCATTTTGGGGTGGAGTAACCCTTTAACCTAGAAATATTAATACATGCTGTATAAATACTGTCCATATTTTTTTTCATGATACCAGATGCATTAATGTAATGTTTTGCTGTTGTTGGTTTTTTACATGAATGAGATGGGCACATAATACTGTATTATCCATTTTTAGATATTTCCATATGTAAAAAATAAATAAATAAATAAACACATTTAAAAAAAAAAGTCCTCAACATTTTTTTTTATCCCAATGATTCTGTGGTTGTTCTGTGGTCCATTTCATGACCAGTGTGAAAACACTGCACACTGGGATTTGCCCAAACAAATAGACTGAAATCTGACTAAACCAAACCCATCACTTGTGATCGTATTGTAAAAACATAATCTTTGGAAAGAAACTGAATGTACATCTGGTATAGGCTCCATGGAGATATATGTGATGAAACAATAATAACATGAGCTGAATAAGACCAAAATATAATCTCTATACAGTACACGTCTTGCAGCCAATTTGAAAAACATACAGAACAGTACACATCCATACATAAATCCAATGTTTCTAAGAATTAGCAAATCCCAACATGGCACTTGTGCAAGCCGTCAGGTATCAATAGGCTGCTTTAATGTGTGAAAAAGCAATTTAAAAAGCTATCCAATGGTTGTGTTCTGTCAATGGAGTCACTTTCACCCCACAAAAAAATAAAACGATTAATGCCCGCAGGCTAACGGATGTTGCTGGCAACACACACGGTCTTAATTGCTTTTTGCAAGGTCAAGCGACCTACTGCTCCATAGCTCAGAATAAGGAGACATAATTCAAGTATGGAACATGACATGTCCTTATTCCAGCAAGGAGAATCTGGAACTTCACTGGGCCACATTACAGTCATACGGACATTTAGAAAAAAAATCAGATGAATATACTTGAATGATATATTTCTTAAAGTATAGTATATTCAAGTAGTATAATGTAATGTAATATAAATTTCTATATTTAAATTCATACAATTAGACATTCTGAATGGAATTTAAAAAGATATAACACTATGTTGCTTTCATATATTGAAATTGCATATTCCACATGATTTAATTTCATTATTCCTACTAAACTGCTAAAACGTTCATGGTAAAACTAAAAGATATATAAATAAAAAATAACACATTAGTGAATACAATGCAGCAGTAGTAACAGTGCTAACTATGGTATACTTATACTGCAGAAAAGTGATACCAGAATGCTTTGAGCGGGATATGTAACTGCTATCACTTCTACTCCACTCCATACTCTGGTCTCACACAACCATACAAAGTTGAAGCATCAACAAAAATGTTGCGATTTGTCTGGGTGGTCTACTTGAAACCTCAGTGCTAAACAGGCAAAATCGTTTCAATCAGAATGCAAACGAGCCAATATCCCCTCTGGGTGAAGACATCAAAGTTCTCTCCCCTACTGAAGATTCGTAGCTAAGTAAAAAGCAAAATCATCGTGTTCAACACAAAGAACCAGACTGATAGACATCAGGACTTGTTTATATCAGATGTAGCCCATCAGGACTCCATCAACACCCAGCCATCAAATAACACCAAACAGTTTATATAACCAGATGCATCTCAAATCGCTTTATTTACTAGAAAGCAAACGTCAAGATATTGCAATCGGTTGTGAATTCGAAGGATCCTCTAATTGAAAAACACATTCTGTTTTGTTTCGTTTTTTTTTTTTTTTTTTTTATGAGCACTTGCGTTAACCAGAGATCATTTAAATTAAGCAGAAATACGAGATTTAATCATGCCCATTTAAGGTGGGAACTAAATAACGTGCTTTGCTGACCACACCAATTTTATTTTGATTGAGTTTGTTGTGTGTTGCTTTTGTGGCTCAACAACAGGAAACCACACGACCACAGCTATGAAACCCTGTGAGAGACAAAAACTGGGTGGAATGCTGGTTCGCTAAAGCCTAAAATATCAAAACAGTTTACTAGACAATTAAATGACCGTGACCTTTTGCCCCACCCAGAGTTCAAAGCGCCGTACAGTAGAAACTTTCCCTTTTATTTACATTAGAGAGTCAACTTTTCTCCCAGATCTTAGGTCATTAGAAAGCAAAACAAGAGCAGGGAAAACCTTCCAGAGATGAGAGGAAACCTAAGTCTTTCTTTCTGAAGAGTAGCGAATGAGATGAACTCATCACAGATGGAGGTCCTCACCTTGATAAACGATAGTCAGTAGCAAAGGGGGAGAAAAGAAAACAGGTTTGTGTATCTGCCACCCCATTCAACCCTCTACGGACACCTTGGCAATTGAATCGCCATTGGCTAGTAATTTTTTTTGTTTACTCGCCAGACTGATATACTAGGCCTATATATATATATATATATATATATATATATATATATATATATATATATATATATATATATACTCTTTAATATACTGTATAGACAAAAAATATAAAAATATATATAAAATATGTTTGTAAAATGGTACAGCTTTTTAAATATCTGAAAGTACACTCTTAACATCAGTCAGTCAAGCATTATAATATGCCATTATGATAATCAAGTATTATTTAATGATAGAACTTTAGTAATTAGAATTAAAACTTAGTAACCATGTATGAATGCATAACATGTATAAATGCATGACATTTTAACCGAATTTAGGACTGGGGTGGTGCTTTTTTGGTCATTCAGTGTTTGTTAAAAAAAAAAATGGGAAAAAACTAACAATAATACTGATAAGACGATAATCCCAATAATAATAATAATAATAATAAGAAGAAGAATTCTGATAATAAGAACAGTATAAAACGGACTAAGGATTAACGAGCTGCTGGATTCATGAATATTAATCAGGTTGTGTGCGTTCAATCGAATTGATTTGCTGAAATCAAAACAGGGACGATAATAGGTGAGAACCAGCCAAAGAGTTTGCCGTTTGCGCATTAGTTCCGTCCACTACCGGAAAACCTGGCAGCTCTTAAAAGCTGAAAAAATCCAATACGTTATTTTGACAGGAAAATACAACAAAGAATATCGTTTACATGTAGCGCGCCAATTCTGCATGTATGTAAGACTCTCTCTTGCTCTCTCTGCTCTCACCAAAGTGACGGCGAGTCATGCGCCGTTACACTAGAGATCACAGTACGTCAAATACAGGTGCACAGCGCATCCATTCAGATGAACTGAAAAATAGCACAGATCGCTTGACGGAGAGAGAAACTCTGAAGCACTCAGTCAGAGTGTTCGGCGAGTGAAAATATATCTGTGTTAAACTTATACTTAGCCTCCAACTCACATACTGGCGAGTAAAATCTGAGAATTTATTAGCCATTGGCTAATATTAGACATCATTTAGTCGCCCAGTTTGAAGATTTAGTCGCATATGCGAGTGATTTACTCGCAATGTAGAGGGTTGCCATTGCTGATATTGTAGGGTCAAGAGATAAAGCCACCCAGGACATACAAGATTTTTTTTTAGACTGGAGAGAGTGAGAAAGAAATGAAGAGCTTTGTCTCGAGTGAAACAGGAGAGGCAGATTAAAAAAATGGGAGAAAAGTCACCTTAGACTGAAGTCTCCAAAAGATAAAAGCCAAAGAACTCTTGCTACCTGGATCATCATTCAAACCATAGAATGAGCTTTGCTCATGTCAGTCTGCTTTTGCAATTATTGCCAAAGGATTACACTTGCCTTTGTTCAGAAAATCAGGATTTTTGGTGCATCCTACTCAAATTAGTTTAATTTTTGTAGTTTGAACAGCAAAAAAAGATGTTCAAATACTCTTTTAGATAGAGGTGCATGATATATCAGCAAATGGATATTTTATTTATCATTTCACTTGATATTAGATATTGTATGTTTAGCAGGGCACATTTTCACCTAACTTTACTTTAAAGGGATGATCGGATGCTAAATTCACTTTACAAGTTGTTTGAACATAAATGTGTGTTGGAAGTGTGTGTACACATCCGTCCTATAATGATAAAAATCCACCCAGTGTTTTTTTTTTTTTTTTAATCCCTGTTTTATAATCCCCTCTCTCAAATCAGGCTGTTCTGAGATTCCTGTCAGAATGACGTGGTTCTGTACAGGCCGCTCCCACACAGTTGATTGACAAGGCCGTCTTACCTTAGACCCGCCCTGAGTGAGCTGAGAGCTGTCCGCCATTGTGTCGAGTGCAGTGCCGGGGAAAACAAGAATGTCTCAGATTAAGCGATTGAGGTGTTTTGTTGTTGGATATAATAATGAATATAGCAGTCGTCATTTACTCCCGACATCTGAGCCGCTGAAGACGCAGAGGATTAACAGTACTTTCATTTTGAAGGGAATGCGCCGATCCCGAACTGCCTAAATGCGTCTATGTTCGCACGAATCATTCGTGATCCAGCTTAATCTAAAGAGAATCTAAACAGAAGAACTGAGTATAAGGGTGTTTTTTTTTTTTATGAATCTCTGCAAATTGCCTTTCCTAATAACGTACTAGTTAGCCAGTTTCGCGGGTAAAGTAAACAGTACTGCTCGTCACCCCACGGAAGAGAGGGGCGGGGTCAGCAGAGTCATTAGCATTTAAAGCAACATAGACTAAAAAAACAGCTTGCTGAAAACAGTGCTGATTTTAACAGGGTAAAAAAAAGTTTACACTGCCACTGAGAAATTTTAACCAAAGTATGTTATAGACTTTTCATTAAGACCCTAAAGAATCATATCAACTTGTGGAAAATGGGCATCTGATGACCCCTTTAATAATATATTTGTCATTATTTAACTCTCATTTAATCTTTTAAAACACTAACAATTTAATAACGCTGTACTAAATGTGTCTTTGGCAAATATCAAAATGAATATTCATTTTCATACTGTGAAGAAACAGTGTGAGGCTTAAATTCAGCTGTAGCAATTACAACTACCGATTTTAGTTTTTGGTTTTTTAATTATTATAACTTTGATACTTTTATTCAACAAAGATCAAAACTAACAGACACATTTTATTTAAAAAATCTTATCGTTCCAAACTTCTGAACGGTAGTATATGTGGCATTCGCTGTAAAAAATAAATAAATAAATAAATTGTAAAAAGCATTGTTGAAACTCACATCATTAACATAGGAACTGTCCTAGAGATTGGGTGTGAAAACCAAATTGGATTTGAGTACAGTGTGAACAAAGCCTAAAATCTCCCCGTCAGTCCATCCCAAACTACTGTGCCTGCTTCATGCTGTTTTCAGACTTTAACATGTGCTTTCTTATGTTGCCAACCTTGGATTAGCATTTTTGTTATCTTCTTTGACACTATACCAAATGTCTTATAGTTACGGGTTAATTGGTTTTCTAGCACTGGCATCTGGAGATGGCAATTAGGGGAGACAATGCTCTTGATATGGGCTTTGATTAAACTCCCTTCAGTGCTGAACATGACAATAAGCTCTTTTTTTAAATCAGGGATGTGAGTTTTGTTTGCAGGCTGACATGTTTGGGAAAAAAACACCTCCAGATGCAATGCTAACAGGCATATTTCCTCTCACAGATCTTTTTCAGGTACAAAAATATTCCCACAGAGTGTAACATCAGCCTTCGTTCACCTGCCGCTGCTGATGAACATACTCTAATAGTCTCCCTTACACACATATGCGCGCACACACACACCAATGTCAAAAGCCAATTACGTCAAAATAATGAAGAAACCAAATTGCCCTCGAGACGTTTCGCATCGTGACAAATCAATAAAAGGATCATGATGACATACAACGAGGTGCCAATAAAGCGCGGGGCCGCAGAAACATTTGACTCCCAGTCGTGGGGGTCACACCGATTCACTGACAAGTACTGTGGTAAGTAGTTTTGTCACAGACGTGTGACCTCTGGCCTTAATCAGCCCTTTTTTTTTTTCCCCCACTTCTCCAATCAGGGAAATCGGTCACAGTGGCTGATAAGAGTCTATTCTAGAGCTACGATGAAGAAAGATGGGTTTCTTTTAGCACACATCAGATAACAGAAGAGCCGTACTAAGGAGAGTGTGATGTGAGACGATAGTGTATCACGAGTGGTAATCACTTCCTCACGAGGGACCCAATCAAGCGCAGCCGGCTCCCGAGATGTGGCAGAGGAGAAGGACCCTCCCTGACACCGTAGCACAGATGGATAAACAATGGATCGTGTGGAAAAAGGGCACACGACTGACCTACATTCATTATCCGGGGACTAAACGGATTCCTCTGTAAAAGTGAGGTGGATCAAAATTCCAGTTGTAATTGGGTTGATTCCCGACCCCACACCCCAACACTTCTTTACTCCTTCTGTCATGTCTTGTGTTTTGTGTGTAATTACTTCAATCATGTCAAAATGTGTGCAGAAATGTTTGCAAATGAGGGCCTGTGTAGTGTTTCTCCATTAACCGCCCACATGGGCAACCACAGACATGGTTGGACACCTCAGATTTCATGTGCCAGTGGACGGCAATGTGTTTTCTGCAGTTGAATTCATGGAGAAACCACCTAACATCCCAAAACGATGTTACAATGAAAATGTAGTAAGATAAGACACTTACCTCCTCCACCGCCGAGCAGAGAAGAGTTTGCTGTAGAGGAAACAAAAGAGAGAAAAACAACATGAGTGTCTGAATTAAGGAATACGTTCAAAAGAAGCACTTTAGCTCAATGCGAAGCATACTATCATTCAGATGAGAGCTAACAGAGATGTGGAACCTGAAGGTCAAGAACACTCCAAAGCCAGACGTTTGCACTGAATAAAGGTTTGAGGTACCAGTGAGCTGGCAGCCGTACTGCAGAACGCTATCATTACACTCCTAAATGAACGCCATTGAGCGCTAAATGCTCAGGCTGCGTGTTTTCTGTCAGGGTCGAGTGGACTACAAGTAGAGCTGCTGTAGTGAGTTTAAGCAGATGTGGCTGGGGCCCGGGCGTTTCTTTAATGCCATGTTTCTGATCTGTGAGTGCAGTGGGCGGCCCGGGGTCAGTGGCCTGTCTAAGAAATCCCTCCCGCCGCCCGGATAAGAGTGCTAAAAACAGACAGAGTAAAACTATATTCCACTCCTCTTTACTTAAGAGGGACAATCAGCCACACAGGAGAGTTTGGCACCACAAGACACTGTTACACCCTTTTTTTCATTATTCTACAAGTGGTGAAGCCAATAAGAGGTTTCATTAGAGAAATAAAAAGAGGGGTTACTGAAACATTTAATAATTTGATTATATCTGCTATAGATTATACTACTTTAGAAAAAAACAATGAAGTGAATACCAATTAAAAAAGGCCAAGGGAAAATAAAATCAAAAATAAAATAAAATAAAATACTAACAATCGATTATGATTTTTTTTTTAAAAATGAAATATCGATAAAACTGGTTTTATGAAATGCAGTAAAAATTTCAAATTGATATTACAGGTATGTACACAAACAGTACATTCAAATTTATGACAGTCATATTTAAATTATAAATTATAATATGCATTGGCACACATATATACATACAGCTGAATAACAGTTTTTATTAAAAATGTATATATTACATTTTTAATAAAAACAAATAATGTTAATCATATATATATATATATATATATATATATATATATATATATATATATATATATATACATACATACACACACACACACACACACACACAGTATATACAGTACATAATATTACTTTTATAATATTACATATATCATATAATAGTAAATCAAGCGTTTTAAAAGCAAAGAAAGGTCCTAATGGTGCGACTGTGCTCTTCTGTCTGAGCTTTCCCAACAACGACAGCACGGCATCTCTTATCCCAGTGGGGACGCCGAGAAAGTTGAGAATAATGACCCACGAGGGCCCTTTTATTTTTACTTTCTTAAATGTTTCTTTCCCTTTGTGAAGCAAGTCTCTCTGTGGGATTCTTTTGATCTCTCTTTCCCTCGCTCCTGCTCTTTTTTTCTTAGAGAATATGCGTCTAGGTAAGCATGAAAAAAAACCTGCTACCTCCACCGAGATCGACAACAAGACTAACCCCTCAGCAACTGATATCAAGGGAGACATTAAAATCCTCAAAATGGATGGGGACTTTTCCTTAGCAATCTCTTATCATAAGACAGCGAGCGGGAGAACAAATGGAGAACAGCTGCTGCGAAGAAGCAAAAGAGAAAACGTGTGCACTTTCAGAAGAATACCTCAGCGCTGCGGTGCTGTGAAACTGGCTACTTGCAGTATGATCCAAAGTGACAGAAACTTGAGTCCGAACAGGCCACAGTTAAAATCTAAACAGAAATCTACACCAGAGGCACAATCATGCCATATTGCAGTTTGATAGAGTTATTAATCATAAAACACATTAGCTCCCTGCCCGTCTTGTTCTATATCTAAGCAATAAGGTACAAGAGGAAAATAATCTTAAAGTAGTGATTGACCCATACAGATATACACATGTGGTCATAATTGTTGGTACCCTTGGTAAATATGATCAAAGAAGGCTGTGAAAATAAATGTGCATTGTTAATCCTTTTGATCTTTTATTTTTTATTTTTTTTTAAAAATCACAAAAATCTAAGCTTTCATTGGAGAATAAGAATTTAAAATGGGGGGAAATATCATTTTGAAATAAATGTTTTTTTCTCAAATACATGTTGGACACAATTACTGGTACCCCTAGAAATTCTTATGAGTAAAATATATCTGAAATATATTCATATTCACAATTTTGAGCACACCAGCGTGATTCATGAAGTTATCCAGCCGTGGCTTCCTGTTTCACAGAAATATAAATAGGAGGGAAAACAAAGGCCAAATTCCAAATTAATCACCCATCATAATGAGAAAAACCAAAGAATATATTTCTGATGTGCAGCAAAAGATAATTGAGCTTCACAAAATTAGAAAGTGGCTTTAAGAAAAGAGCTAGAGCAGTGAAAATTCCCATTTCCACCATCAGGGCAATAATTAAGAATTTCCAATCAACAGAAATTGTTATGAATCTACCTGGAAGAGGACGTGTGTCTATATCGTCCTAATGCACGGTGAGAAGGAGAGTTTGAGTGGCCAAAGACTCTTCAAGGATCACAGATGGAGAATTGCAGAAAAAGGTTGCGTTTCGGGGTCAGAAAACCTTTTAAAAAATTATCAAACAGTACCTACATCACCACATGTTGTTTGGGAGGGCTTCAAGAAAAAAAAAATCAAGAAAAAAAAAAAATCAAGAAAAGAAAATGCTTTCACCAAAAAAAACAATCTCCAGCATATTCAGTTGTCAGACACGAAAGGAACTTCAAATGGGACTGGCTTCTATGGTCAGATGAAACTAAAAAATTAGCTTTTTAGCAGCAAACACTCAAGATGGGTTTGATGAACACAGGGATAAAAAGTACCCCATGTGTACAATGAAATATACTGCGGTATTTTTGATGTTGTGGGCCTATATTTCTGCTGGAGGTCCTGGACATCTTGTTTAGACACATGGCATCATGGATTCTATCAAATACCAACAGATAAAAAATCAAAAAGTGACTGACTCTGTTAGAAATCTTACAATGGGCCATGTTTGGATCTTCCAACCGGACAATAATCCAAAAACAAACCTTAAAAACAACACAAAAATGGGTCACTGAGCACAAAACCAAGCTTCTGCTATGGCCATTCCAGTTCCCTGACCTTAGAATTTTAAGGTTAGATTTTTGTGAATTTTTAAAGAAATTAATACTTAAATTAGAAACAGTTATTTTAAAAATTAATATTTCACAATATTACTATTTTTACTGTATTTCTGATCAGATACAGTAAATGTTTAGAGAAATTTTAAAAAAGTTTAGAGAAAAAAAAAGAAAGAAAAAAAAGGACAAGACAAAACAAAACAAAAAAAAACACCTACATTGTCATCTTAATGCAAGAAAGCAGACAGGAAGACAACGTGCTACTTCCTGTGTCATCCTAGACCCTTGCTCTGCTTGGTGTCCACCCTTGATAAGACCACAACGCTCAATAGACAAAAACAAAGCTCTGTCTGTACATGGTGCAGGTTTTCTTTCTATCTTGTTCGGGTCATAAATCCCAGTCAAAGCTTCCTGCTCTCTCTTAGAGAACTGACGAGGGCCGGTAGGACTCACAGCGGCAGGCATCCCGCTAAGCTCGTAAATCTAACAATACAGAAACACAGAGATTGTGCTGGTCATTAGTTAGTGTCAGAAAACAACACAGACGCCGGCCTCCACGGTGACGACATCCTTACACATTCCCACACTTCCACACACACAATCACATCTTTCCTGTGTTTTTCCTTTTGCACTCGGGGTTGATACCAAGCAGCTAAAAGCTGCTCACACTTTCCTGTTGGGCCCATAGGGAAATAGCGCATGTACCCCATAAAAGAAAAAAAGAAAAAAACACCACACCAGAGAAAAAGAGAAACACTCTGTATTAAAACATCACAGACAACACACACACAAAACTTTTAGCAGACTCCAAAAATGAAGACATGCAACAAAAACTGGAATATGTCTATATACAATGGGCTGACACTTAAGTATTCATTTCAGTATACGTTATATTTATTTAGGCTAGTTATTATATTTAGTCATTTTGATAAAGTTTTTACGCAACAGAAAGCAGCTTTGTTCTCCCAAATTTCACTAATGACTGCACCTTTAGGATTCCATTTGAGATAATATTATCTTTCAAGAGCTCACATACTAATACAACCTGATATAATGAGAAAATGTATGAATTTATAATTATTAACATGCTAAAGCACAGCATCAACCTGCTAAAACACTCTAAGAACTGCGAGCTTCCAGAACAATTTCATCCATATTTTCTCAGTTGCACAACAATATCAGAATATGTGATTAACTGACTAACTCCGTCTGGCATACAGAATGAAGATATAAGAGTAAAGCAAGCACAGTCTGCATTAACCTGAGGCTAAACGAAAAAATGATCTGCCAAGACCTCAAATGAACCAAGCTAAAATGCTTCACTGGAAAACAACTTGATTTTCTTGCCTGGTTTTATTCCCTCTTTTTCCTGGCATTTGCTTTTAGATGCACACCAAATCTTCAGCTTTTTCACATTTATGATGCCAAGTTCAAAACAGCGATATAATTTTCCTCTGAGATTTTGGCCTTCCTGCAAAATTAAAGCGAGTACAAATAGAAGCACGTTGACGGAAGAAACGAAATCGCTATACTTAGCAGGCTGACATACTGAACATGCCAGTATCAAGCTAAAATTACTTGCTTTTTTATGAAAAACAGGATGCCACAGTACATTCAAGTTTTAATATTCCAAGCATCGTTCAAAGTGTTGGAACTAGTTACAGCAGTAGTGAATTCAGTACTTTAAATGCTCAGCCATGTGAAAATAAGCTCAAAATAAGGATGATAGGTGAATCACTCTTCAGTTTAAACACACACACTGGACTTTCCACTTCACAAGACAGCTTAACTAGGTCTGCCAGTCAGACCAAAATTTTAGGGTGAAGTCATTAGTACAGTAAGCAATGGGCTGTAGACCACCACACACACACTCACAAAGCCCCTGCGAAATCGCTGAAGGCTGAAAATATCAGTGAGAACCCATCTCATGTCAGCAAAGCTCGGCATTAAATTGAACCAAGTCTTGTGGGTAATGATAAGACTCTTTATTAGCCACTGAAACAGAGAGAGACAGAAAAAATCTAGGCTGTATTTCTTATTTGCAGCACATTAAAAATACATGCGATTTTGCCTGGCCCAGACGCAGCACAGTGCGATAACTCTGCTCGGCTCTTTTGTTCTTTATTGCGCCGAGCGTTCCCAGAGGAATCCGTCTGCAACTGCTGAGCACCAGAGCAGGACAAGCTGAATCAGAGAGTATGGGACCAGAACAGATCTCTCATCTCATCTCATCTCTCTCTCTGTGTATGCGTACAGTTATCTAGCAGTCAAGGGAGGAAAGGGCCGAAAGCACTCAGTCCCGAACCACACTTGATCAAAGCCCCTCTTCTCCACATCAGTGAGGTCCGTTCACCAGGCACAGCAATACAGTCCCGCATCTCTGACACTAACAACCGCTCAAGGAGGAATTCTCAATCTTCTGGTATATGATGATCAAGAGATCTTCAATCGTAACTCCCAAGGCAAGCTCGAGCCAGTTTGGATAAATCTTGAGGGAAACGAGTCAATCTAATTGCCATTGTTCTCATCAACAAAAATGACTGGCGAATATGTTTGTTAACGAAGGGTTTCTGTTACGAAATCTATGCATCGTAATAATTTTAATTGTTCGGTTGACAAAAATATGATGAAAATACCATTTACAGTGATATTACACTAACAGTGAAAGAACATGACTGTTTCAAATAAATCATAGTCAAAATGGTGCAAATGCAAGTGACGTTATCAAGCTGTAAATAAGTTTTTACCATAAGAGTGCACTTAAACTTGTCCAAAACACATCAAATAGATATATAAAGTGTAAGCACTTGCATTTTCATGCCAACTAAAATCAGATACCATTGACCAAATTTAAAAAAAAAAAAAAAAAATTATGTCAAATAAATAAAAAAACATCAAAAGGTTTATAAAAAAATAAATAAAGAAATAAAAAAAACACCAAAAAGAATAAAAAAAAACAAAGGAAGTACTGCAGTTTTAAACACCAAAAGAACAACAGTAACAATAAATAAATAAATAAATAAATAATCAATCAATCAATCTTGAGGAAAAATGGAGACTAAACAGAGGAAGTAGAGTAGTATTAAAAATCAGGGTTCCTACACATTTTCCATTTCAAAATTTCAACCTCTCAGTAGATTTTCAGACCATATTTAACATAAATGGTTCATAGAGCAGTATTTTCAGCTTTATATTTGGTTTACAGTACAGTCATAAGTAAATATTTTTTATTTTCTCAGTGGCAACATACAGAGCCCCTAAAAAAAAAATAGAAAATAAACAAATAAATAAATAAATAAATAATTAAAAATACAGATTTTTACATGCACAGAGGAAACTTTTTTGTGCCCTCGAGAAACTATTCACATCCACATGGGAATTTTTTGCATGCTTACACATTATAATTTCTAGTTTTATATAACCTATTTCCTCTGTGCATCACTGCCATCTTACTATGAATAAAAAAGCATGGATGCACATGAATTAAAAGAGATCTACTTGCTCAAATTTTGTCTTTTCTTATGGTAGTACCTCTAATATCAAGGCCTAATGTCCAATTTAACACATCCTCTTTGGCGGCAGAGAAACCATGACACGAAATGGGCTGATGGCATAAAATGTGCCAAGTTCAAGCGTCTATAAAAAAAGACTGGTACTGCCAAAAAAAAAAAAAAGTGTTTAAAATTTGGCTTTCATTAGGGCAGTATGCCATATTTCAAGGCCTTAGGTCTCTTTAAAGCATAGTCTGTGGCAGCAAAGAAACCACACCACAAAATGAGCTTATGGCACAATAGGTGGATCAGTGAGCATTGTCCTATAATATAGGACCTATATGCTAAGTTTAATGGTTTCTTGTGCGCACATAAAAGTCTGTATATTTTTTGTTTTTGCAAAGGTCCTTGCGGCTATGTAATATGGTGCTAAAAAAATATAGTGAGAAGAAACCCAAAATGCTTATAACCTGTATTTTGCATGATGAAATAGTGCACCTTGAATTCATTCAGCCGCATTTTACAATCACTAAAGAATCACTAAACAGCTGCCATGAAACCTCACTTCTTGTACGATAAATTTATAAATTTTCTATTATAAAAAACTAAATGGGGGCAAAAGTCTGGAAACACAAATATTTTTCCAAACTCTGCTTTCTTTTTTCCATACTTTTCCAGACCTGGAAAATATTTAAATCAAATTCCATACTTTTCCCTGCTTTTCCAAACCCCGTAGGAACCCTGAAAAATGAATCTGAATCTGGCAAGCAGAAAAACATCTAAAGATGACCCTAATGTACTGTATAATGGCCTTTTACCACAAGTAACCTACAAACACAGAAGATCAGGTTATATAATGCTAGGAAATGCATCTAGATACACAGGAACCCCTTTTTAAAAACAATATCAATCACAACAGTTGCCAATAACAAGCCAAGCTACTGCTCAATTCTAAAATGACCTTCAAACTTGTATTAATGAACACAAAATATACTTTTTGTTGTTCTGATTTTACGCCGCTTCCATCTACACATGTAAGGTCAACGCATGTTTTTATAACTTTTCAGAGTACGCTATTTCCCATTCTCATAAATACATGCCCCGCAGCATCTGTTCTTCTCAACAGAAAGCTACACCAAGATATCTGTTCTGCTTTTTGTGCAAATCAACATATCACCGTTTCATTTGTGTTGAAGACAATTAGCAGACGCAACACTGGGGCATGGCATCACAAATGATGATGGGGGTGTCATGGGACCTGTTGAGAATGGAGACACGACAGATCTCCGATGGTTATGTGGAACGTCCCTTTTGCTTCATTTTAATCACAATTTTTTTTTAAACGTGTCAGAGGCATTCCGGGTGGCCCCGTCATGCCTGGTAAAGTAACGTTTCTCTGTACTTCTCATCAAAAGTGCAGAAAGAGAAAACTAGGCTACATAATTCATCAAGCAGCACAATTTTCATGCCACTCTTAACTTGGAGTTTTCCTCTGAAGGACACGAAAAAGCGCTTTTATCAAGGAGAGCAGCTTTTACTTTTCCTCAAAAGGCCAGAGCAATATGGATTTCTCTGAAAATTACATAAAAAAGTGTATTCAATATAATCCTTTAAAACTGCATGCAAACAAAAATGTGAAGCTGTATCTAAATTAGATTAGTCTTAATGTCCATCATGCTGTTTTCAGGTGTAACACTGTTTTCTGTGTTGATGTATATATATCCTACTGAAACAGAAAGCTGGCGTGGGATATTGAAAAGGTAATTTAATTAACAAATAAATTAATTAAAAATAAACAAATAAATACTGTGCATCTCTGTAGTAATAGCCAAACAATAATAAATAAATATTACATTATTTATATTAATGCAATAAATTAATATTACATTATAAAATAAAATAAATAATGTATTTAAAAACTGTTCCTGTTTAAAAAAATATCACAAATAAATATATATTTTTTATTAAATAAATGTAACACACATGAACTATCACCCTAAAATCTACAAAATACCAATTTGAATTTTATAGCATCTTTAACTTCTTTCAGAACTATTATTAAAACTGTAAAATAAAGCCAACTTGTGTTACGTTACCAAGAACTTGGACCAAAAAAAAAAAAAAAGCCCTATATTCATGTCTGCACTTCATCTCTTTATCACCACCTCCATGCAAGTCTTATCACAATGGCTTAATTCATTCTCACCTTTCATCTTTCGTGCGCCCCCTTTCCGATCCTTAAATTTGATGTGCAGAAGAGAAAGCAATAACAAACAATAATGGTAAAAAATAATGATGCTCCCACTGGTGAATGCAAAGATGGACTAATGCATTCTGCAAGGTGTTATGATTCATAATCTGAGACAAAAAAAAAGAAACAGGATAAAGTAACGGGGACAAAAAAACAGACAGTCTCTTTCAGTTAGTCTGGCCTAAATGACTTCTATCTTTGTAGTCTGAAACATTATAGTTCATTCAAAAAGAGGTAATGTAGAAGACTTATATAAGAGGCAGGAAATGGGTCAAAACTGCGAGAGAACGGACTCATCAAAAAATAATTTGTTCAGTATCGTGCAAGCCTGTGTATGAGCAAAGATCTACTGCTAATATATTGTTGAGACAGACTGTAGAAAAAAAAATTGCCTCATGCCATGGAATTAAGGCAATAGCTTTTATGTGAGCTGCTACATATGGCCACATGTACACAAGCACCATAAAAATCAAACATACTGGTTGTATTTAGTCTGTTGTTGTTTACTGAGAACAATTTTTCTTCCATAACGCATTCCGGGATTTACTGTGTATAAATATGATTTTATAGTAATTAAGCTAACAGTATCATGCAGATAATTTCTATTTAAATGAATACTTCACCTGATTTTGACAACTTATTTAAATAAATTGAAAAAGGAAAAAAAAAACATAATAAACAACATATGTTGATATTTTCATCTGATTTCCCATATTAATCATAATAAAATGATAATATAGAATCTTTGACTGTTTTTTTTTTTTTTTTTTTGTCAAAATGAGCAAGTGCCTTGACTTGGCAGAGTAATATTCTACACATTTGTTAGAATATTAAAAGAATAGATCGCCCAAAAGGTAATTATGTTATCATTTACCCACACTTATGTTGTTCCAAACCCATATAAATTTATTTTTTTAAGTGGAAAAGGAGAAATTAAGCTTTTTGTCAAAGCAGCTCTGTTACATGCATTGAAAGTACACGAGGACCAGCTGTTGTCATCATGCACTTTCATACGGAAAACATCAGCTTTTCATTTTTGAGTGAACAATTTCTTTAATAAGCAAGTATCATATGTAGGATACTGGCATCTCAACCTTTATGCAACATAATCGCTTGTGCCCAGTTCAAAACATTCAAAACAGCAGGTCCAACATGGAGGACATTAAGCTCATGATGAAAGCTAAAATCAAGGGTAAAGGGGTTTGCTTTGTACTCTGTCTGGGATTAATAGTAATTTGGGGTCATTTAAAATAAAAAAAAATTTAAGACAAATCAGAAAGAACTCAATGAAACTGGTATTCACTTCAACCATTGTTCTATGTTTCTTCCACTTGAAGTTAAAACTAAGGCTGGTCTTTACACCTCAAAGGAAAGAAGCATCACGCTTGGGTTAAAATCACACGCCGACGGCACCCACTGTTACTCGCTGAGCCATAAAGAGGAGATAAACAAGGTTATTACCTAAACCTGCATGCTATCATTAATGCCCAGGGCCACACACAAATAAAGGCGATATCAGAGCATCATGGGCACTGAACGCTTACAGCAGCATTCACCTGAATGCAAAACCATCAAAGGAAAACTAGCGCCTGTTTATTTTTGCAACTATTAATGGTGCGCTATTCAAAAACCTCACTGAACTTACAAAGCACATGTGCATCTCATATGGTTGTATCTTTAGAAACTTAATGAGCACAAAATAAGACAACATGCAACTTTTTAAAACACAAACTACCAAGATAATCATAACCATATTTAGCACAGTCCGGAAACTCGAAAAAAATAAATTAAAAAAAAACTGAAAGGAAAAAGTGAAAACAAACAAGATAATGTTTTTAATTATAAAAAAATTATAATTGTGAAGCAAGACAACAAAAAAGTGTTAACCAAAACTAGCTCTTGCATCTGGAAACAAAAGATCTGATTACTTTAGATCTTCACAGATGTTTTGACTGGACCAAATGACATTTCATCAAAGACGTTTTTCAAAAGGGACCTTTTGAAGGCCACTGTGGCATGTTTATGAAGTAGTGTGTTGGGTTAAAAATAAATCGCAAGCACAAAATCACTCTGATAATGCATACTTTTAGCAAACTGAAGTCATCTGTTTGCAGTTCAGAAGACTGTTTTCCAGTAGGCACTTAAAAACTAGATGCGAGTTTCAAGTTGAGTGTAGTTAAAAAAGTGTTTGAGGGATGCATGTTATGTCTGAGATAAGTAGCAAAGGGAGGGTTTGAAGGCCAAGTAAAAGGCAATCAGCCCGAATATTAACGACAGAGATTTGCATAAGCTTCTATTTGAATTTCAATGGCATCTAAATTGAAGAAGGAGAGGAGGTTATTTTTGACAGCCAACATCACATGCACATAAAAAAAGTAACTAAATAAATAAATAAAAAAGAAGGGAAGACAGGTACTGACATTTTGCTCCCTTAATATTCAACAAGAATAATACACAAAACAATATTATAGATTTGCAGAGTCTTTACATTGTTTATATAGCAAAGCGTAAGTACTGTACAGTGGTCCTTCAGTTTCTCTTGTATTGATAAAATTGCTTGTAAAACACTCAGATATCAGACACTTGAACCAAAGAACAAGAATTTGTATCCTACTTTCTCAGTGACTTCCTGTCTCCCTTATCATGGCACACAAGACTGAACTCCACAAATGGTACACCTTGGTATCTCCCTTAAAGCATTTAACCATTAGAGGCACAAATCCCATGCTTTTTGTTGTGTGAAATACATGCATCATGACCTTTTTTTTTTATTGGATCCAGCAAATAAAAACAAACTAAAAATTAGTTATATTAATTTGATATTTAAATGTAATTGTACATTGGCTCCCAAAACAGCTAGTTTATACTTAATAATAAACTATATTTTCCTGTTATTGCAAATAACCCATGTTGCTTACAACCCTGTTTCTCATTCTAGTGTGGTTTTGTATTTTTTTTATTTATTATATAATTATAGTTCTATTTCATTTAGATGTTTATTTAATATATAAATCTCTATAGAGTATATTTATTTATCTTATTTATATATAAAATTAACAAAAATATCAGGATTTTAAACCACTTAAATATGTCCCAATTTTTGATAACAGGACAGCAAAAAATGTAAACAAACTTAGTGAGATTTACAATGAACATTTTCTCATTCACCATTAAAAAACTCAATGCTATGCTTCTCAATGGTACATCTAAACAACTCTACAATAGAGTGTTTGGTCTCACTTTACCCAGCCACCCCAAATCTAAAGAGCCTGATGAAATCGTTTGGGACAGTTTTCTCCTCTAAAACAATGCTAATATTAAGTTAGAGAGGGTTCAAGCGTACATGAGAGTGTGTGTGCATATGAGTGTGTTACATAAAAGATAGTTTGCATTCAGCAGTGGAATTCCCACAGTGTGGATAATTGGCTTACGTCTCATGAGCCTTTTATTCCTCTCACAACTCCAAATCTCCAACGCAGGCCAAATAACGACTAATGTCTTTGCATCACGCTGCCACGGCATCTGGCAGAATTCATTTTCGGAAGCCACTGACAGGAAACAGTAAATTGTTATTGGAGAATAAGTGATAATGAGCTTGAATATGCGTGGGGGTTAAGTAAGACACAAGATTCGACTCCCTCCTGCTCACCAGGAAGAACACAAACGCTAATCCTGATGTTGTTTAGCTCTGGCTGCTAAACATGGGAGCCAAATGTGTCACCAGACATTCTTGGACAGCTTCAGCTTCTATACAACGAAATGATCTAATATTAAAATATTAGCATTACGCTCAATTATGGAAAATTTACGGCATTACCAACTGATGTGTTGGCTAGCATATTTTATATATGAACAGCAGACTGTAAACCACCATACAGAGAAAAGACAAACCCCAAAAGGTATTTAGTTTAAACAGATCCCTCCTTTAGAATGGCAGGCATGTTTCATGTTTCTACTGATACTGAGACAAATACATTAAAATTAATGAAATGGAATAATCTTAAAAAAAAAAAAAATAAAAAATTTTTTAAATAAAAAAATAAAAAAATAAAATAAAATAAAATAAAATAAAATAAAGGTAAGGAATATGTCCAAATCAATACATCTCTGCACTGACAGGGTGCTGTTTCTGCAAATAAACCTCAATATCTAGATCACACCTCAGCTGAAATGCTAATAGAAGCGTCTGGCTGACAGAAAATGAAGATCCTATGAAAAACAGCTCTTTCAAACCTTCACTGGCTGAGCATGGCACAAATAGGAGAAACACTTTCCAGCTGGTTCCATCAGATAGATGCGAATAGTGAGATTAAGGACAAGTCAAAACTAGCTGCTGCCTTCTGATGAAAAACACCTTCAGTCTCTACTAGAGACTGTGAAATGCTCTACAAATAAATTCTCAGTAATAACAGTCGACGACAGAAAGAAAAGACGTTCCATTGCCCTACATTTCTACCAGACAAACATCACAGTTCAAGAAAATTGTGAATTTAGGCCACCCAACAAGAATGGTCTCAACCTTTAACTAGTACACCTCCATGACCTTGCAGCTCAAGGACACTCCATTTGAAATGCATTGAATGTCACAGCATTCATTTCAGCATGCGCTTAACTCGACTTGGCTCTTCTGTCAGTGGCCAATCAGTTTAGATGTGCAGAGACAGGCCCCTTGTTTCCGAACCACAGCCTGCTTGTTTGCTGTCTTGTTTGATCTTCTTTTCCTTAACCAGATGCGGGTGAATAAAGCGCATTTTGAAAGATTCCATTTGCCAAAAAAGCCCCATGATCCCTGTTGATTAATTAGGGGCTTTCGGAATAGGGGCTGTAAATATTAGTGTCACTTCCTGCCAAGCACCAAGCTCACACACGTCAGGACCCTACGGTGCACCTGTCACCAGCTCGCTAAGGTGACCCTCCACCTTTGTTTGTGTCCACACTTGGCGGTTACTGCGAAGTTGCATGCATTTATTCAAGAAGTCTGAGGGCAAATTAAAGTGAAGCAACAGATGGGTTGAATGCATATGTGATTAAAGCCCAATGCAATTAGGGCTTCTGGAGAGGGGGGAGGAATAGAGTATGCATGAACGCAGGTAGACCAAACTAACCTGAGCTATAGGCTACACCTGTCTCATGTCTGAGATTTCTCCCTTTCTGTCTCTATAATTTCCTCTCTCTCTCAAAGCAAGATAAAAAATTCACAGAAAGTCTCCATCTGTTCAATAGTTTATTCAATCATCATTACTTTTGGATGCTTTACTTGCAGCTGAGCCTCCAAGTTGGACTGGATCTTGATAAACAGCTTCCTCTGGGAGCGGATCATGTGACCTTAACTTTCTGCACTCTTATTGCGAGACATTACATCGCCTAGCTGCAAATTTGAATAAAGTTGAAGTCTAAACTTTGTCACCTCAAATTATTAACTCAAACTTACTACTGTAAAGTTTTCAATGAAAATTAAATTAAATTAAAATCATTAATACAGTTTTTTTTTTTTTTTAAAGATGAGGTCTATTCAATAAAACGATCAACTAACCAAGTACTGTTCTTTTCTTGCATGCTGCTTTAATTCAAGTATTCACACAACTGCTATAGCAGAGTTTTAGCCGACTGTAAGCTGCTACTGCAAGCCGCTTAAACCCGGGACTAGATATGCTGCTCTCGTCCCACCAATCTCGATTTTCAATTTAAAAGGCCCAGAGAGAGCCTGCAGCTTGATATAATAGATGCACCACTGCTAAATTGGGATTTGGCATCAGATTAAGCTCTTTATGATATTTCTCCCTGAGCAGACTAAAAGAATGTGACACTGGTAGGATTAGAAGAGAACTTCAAAGCAGTGGTACTTTGTGATCATTAATGGTCGTCCTAATTACTGAGGATGCACCAGAGCTCTCATCATTCATGAAGCACGACTTTGGTTTAAAAAAATGCATCTCTCAGATGAATTCTACCACACCGCTGCACCTATAGATGATAAAGACTCTTCAAAAAAGTCCTTTTCCATGCACAACTGAGCGCTGCTCACTCAGAAAAGATGATCTGAGATATGTTGTAGAACGTTATTTAATCCTAAAGTGACACAAAACATATTTTTCACCCTCTTACACTTCAACTGTGAATGTAGGCTCACAAAACATTTTCTCTAACTAAGACACTCAGAAACGTAGCCTGTAGCTCATCGCTTCAGCTTTCATCTCAATTTCTGTCTTCCTGTAATGTGGGCATGCCACACACAGCAAGGAAAACATGAAAAAGTTTACAGATATCTAAAGCTCTGGAAAAAGCGGCACACCCTGTTTGTACTTGAGGTGGATACATCAGACTGTGTACTGAACTCCCAGAGTGTCTCTCTTTCTCAAATCTCCTGATACACTTTCAAGTGAAGTCCTATCAGTCAGTGCCAGACCTGAAGGAGGAAATCTGTCTGGGCTCTGCTAAGGTTCTTGTCAGGATGACAGGAAAACCCCAAAGGTATTGTTGTTCAATGATCGTCCAATCAGATACATCTTTTAGAATGGCAGGCATGTTATATACAGGTGCCTGAATTTATTTTAAAAAATGGAATAAAAAAAATAATATAATATAATATACGTAATATAAAAATAAAAAGATGAGGGTCTATTCAATTAAATCAACTAACCAAGCTTGGTTAGTGTAAGAGGTATCGTGGCATTTGGATTATAATGCACTTCCATCATTAATTAAAAATAGTAAAGTAAAGAGGTTTGAGGAAGGACTTTGTGGTCTGCCCTGGCTTTTAAAGCATTGGCCTTCCCTTTAGCTTGATGTCTCTGTAAAGCACAACCCATTAAAACATGCCCTCGATTAGATCTGTGGTTACAGCTAACTGCATGGATCACAGAAGTTCAGGATGTTTTGAGGTTTTGGTTAAAAAAAAAAAAAAAACTGCAATATCGCATAAATGACAAAGCGTGCAACGCTCCACACGCACTGGCCTGGAAACCCGAGCAGGTCACTACTACTAGTCTTGTATTAACCTCCCCAAGCCCTTCGCGCTTAAGCGAAATGGATCGCCCTCCAAATTCAAGGACCCCCCCTGCGGTCACCTGCGCTCCCGCAGTTATGCGAGCTCTTCATTCAGACGGGGGCAGACGCAGATGTGACGGGCAGTGTGAAAGGGGAGCAGTTTAAGTCGAGCCCTGAGTGTCACCTCATTGTTTTATCCAGACGGGAATAAAAGGCACAGTCTAGGACTCTACTGGACAAATGTTCCCCCGAGTGCCTCTCCCAGCAGCCAGGTTTTTCTCTGCTTCCAGGGCCTATTTCAAGGAAATGTAATGTCGCCATCGTCGCTCTTTCCCCTCCATCCCCGTCCTGAGTGGAACCCATTCATTCTTCAATTGGACTTAATCAAGTTCGAATCGAGTAACAGGCCTCTGTCAATCTTGGCAAGCACTCGGGTTGCAGATATGCAATCTCCGATCGGATCCTTGAGGCATATTTAACTCATATATAAATAAGGGGATTGTCTCCGGCAAATATATGATATGTCACTGCTGGCCAGACGGCAAGGATATGTTACCATCAAACAGTCTAGACAGCTAGTACGGAGATCTCCGGGAAAATCAAGGAGGGGGAGACTGGATATCTTTCAATCTTTGCGTTCTCTGCATCTCGTTTTGCAGTTAGCATCCATTTTGGGTGAAATATAGGTTAGACGAAATGAAAGTTTAAAAAAAAAAAAAAAACTTTCCAGAAGAGTAAAACAATATTTCATGCTCTGGATCGCAGTCGCTAGGGTATGAGACACCTTACAAAATGCAAACAGTGTTTCCTAAATCCAACCAGCTTAACCCAAATACAATTACACAAATTGAGTTAGTTATTTTAATAGGGACTGATACTGCTGTTGTGCAATACACATTGCTGATTGCCTGCTGGAGTCTGGTGAAATGAAATGAAGTGAAATGAAATGAAATGAAATAAAAAATAAAAAATTAAATAAAATATAAAATATAAAATAAATAAAAAATAAAATAAAATAAAATAAAATAAAATATTTACTACAACCAAGAAAAAATATTTACTAACCACGCAAGTGGCAATTATAGTGGGATCAAAATAAAAAGTTAAAAATAAAAGAAAATTAAATATATGGTATATTTACTACAACTAACAACTGGTGGTAATCACAGTGGGATTAAAAAGTAAAGTAAATTAAAATAAAATAAAATGGCATATTTACTACAACCAACAACTAACCAAACAAGTGGTAATCACAGTGGGATAAAAATAAAAAGTAAAGTAAAATAGTGCATAATCACTACAACTATCAACTTACCATGCAAGTGCTAATCAAAGCGGGATATGGTTTATTGCGAACTTCAATCACTATTTCAAAAAAAGCAGATGAAAGAGGTTTGAGGAAGGACTTTGCTGTCTGCCCTGACTTCTAAAGCTTCAGATTTCCCATTTACATTTTGAAACAAACAAACAAAAAAAGCCTAAAACAATTTTTCAAGCTCTGGATTCCAGTCCCTAAGATACAGATAAACCTATGGATACATAGGTATGGCTACACCTACACACACAAAACGCAATACAAGTCAACAGACCAAATACACTATCACTTAGTAAAACAGCAAAGTGTTTTAATGGAGACTACAGCAGGAGCCTATATATACGCTCGCTGCTTGGACAACACGCCAAGGGAGACGACTGATGCTACTGCGCTAATGTAATCTATGATCTCTCCCATCCCAATTAAAGAGAGAAATAGCCCCTAAACAGCTGGAGGAGAAAGGCCTCTTAGGAAAGGGCAAACTGTTTTTAATGTCAGAAGTCTCATTTAAGCAGAGCATCTGCTTTTCGGGGAGTTTTATAGGGAGCGCAGTTGTGGCTAACGCACACATAGACCCGGCCATCTGGAGTGACTGTAAAATAGTGTCTGTGCAGCAGAGACGTAGGACAGCAGCGCAAAAGCCCACTCACAGTTGAGTCAGCGATGACCCCGATCTCTCCTCTCTCTCTGTCTCTATTATCCGCAATCAGGTTACTCCTTCCTGTCTGCTACAAATTACAATGCCATGCTGTCTTTAGTCTGATTACGGTCTGCTGTGCTGGAAATCTTTTTGTACAGTGATGAAATATAATTTCTCTTCCCTCGCACTGTTTCTTGCTCATACAAGTTTCTCCATTTCTAATTCAGTATCTTATTGTGAGACATCTAAGATGGCATATTATAACTGACATGCAATATGTTATTAAATTTTAATAAAAACCACAGTTCCAAAATAATAGATCTTTAATCTAATTTATACATCATGAAAACATGATTTCCTAAAGGACTCTATCAGCGCCGCACCCTCCCGCATTAAACTGGCAGTCCGTCTTACCTAATGGAGAAATGTTGCTACGTCAGTGTAAAATGTAGCCTGTATTTAACTCTATGAAAGCACCGCTTCTATCTCTATTTAATATTCTTTGATGCAGACTTAAATGCTTGAAATAGCTCTGCTATTCATGCATTTGCATGGGTAACATTTGCACCAATTACTGAGTTAAAGCACCTTACTGATAAATTAGCTCAAGCTCTATTTCTCATTATTCAGTCGATTAATGCTTACTTAAGTTAAATGCTAGATTTGATTTTCATGGACGGCATCAGTCATGAGTTAATAAACGCCATCCTGCTTTTGAACAGACACTGAACATTTTAAAAT
The DNA here is from genome assembly GCA_039654775.1 of Spinibarbus caldwelli. Taxonomy (NCBI): domain Eukaryota; kingdom Metazoa; phylum Chordata; class Actinopteri; order Cypriniformes; family Cyprinidae; genus Spinibarbus; species Spinibarbus caldwelli. Next base: position 11,138,982 of record CM077242.1, read on the forward strand.
AAAAACAAAAATTTTATTCACAAAATCATCTGCAGAAATACAAAATGACAGCAATTACAAAATACAAACAAAATATAACTATAACTTCTAATTATACTAACTTTAAACATCAAACTGAATTTAAAAAGTATTATTATTTTTTTTTAACAAGGAGACAAAAAATATCAAACGTGACAGTAAAGACATTTATAGTGTTACAAACAGTTTCTATTTCAAATAAATGCATTTCTTTCAAACTTTCATCAAAGAATCCTGAAAAAAATGTATCACGGTTTCACCAAAAATAAGAAATATTGCTAAAAAAGAAGAAATGTTTGAAATGTTGACCACCAAAACAGCTTATAAGAATGATTTCTGAAGATTCATGTGGCACTGAATGCTAGATTAATGACTGCTGAAAATTCATCACAGGAATAAACTACATTATTAAAATATGTATTTAAATAGAAAATAATTTTAAATGATAATATTTCATTTTACTGTATTTTCATCAAATAAATGCAGGCTTGGTAGAGACTTTTCAGAAAACACAGAAAAAAATCTTACCAATCCAAAACTTACCAGCAAAGAATAGTAAAAATATACCATAAATTAAATTTAAAACTTCCAACTAATTCCAAATCAGTGAATATCCCTTCCCACATTACCATACTAAACACTCTAACTAACATAAGATTCAAATGTGGTATTATGAATAAAAGAACAGAACTGTTTTCAAAGCACTTAAGGCTTTGAAACATTAAAAAGAATGAACTGGTTGCTTGCCTTTGTAGACTGAGATCTGAATACAGTGCAAGAATAAAGATCTGTATGTGGAACAGGACAGAAATGACAGTGACACTAGGGGAACTTAATAAAACAGGCCACAAAATAATAAATGAAAACTGAAAAATTAGAAAATTACGATGTTTACGAGAAAAATACAAGTCATAAATACCTTTAATCAACACTGCAAACAAACAGCACAGAAATACACATATTTTCAGTGTGAAAAGTTACTGAGTGGGAGAAGGACAATCTAAAGCAGACTTGTCTTTAATTAATAAGAGAGGGATTTGTCTGCAACAACACTGACATAACATTAGTTCTGTCAAACTGTCTCCTCATTTTAACCGTGCAAATGCACTTTCAGGGGAAAAGACAAAGCAGGAGGCAAAACTGGAATGAAAATGAAAGTTTGCATTCAAACTGACGCGTCTGCTCTCCATTGCACTGTATGCAACACAACACAAAAAACTGCAAGTTTTAATACAAGAGAAACCAGAGCCAACACACAAGACAAAGCTCTGAGCTTTTTTCCTCTCTTATTTGCATTGCATCTCTGATTTGCATGCATTATTTGCAGGTCACATGACCTCTCTTCATTTCTCTTCCTTTCATCAGGTCATTTAAATACTCAGAATAAAAGCTGCATTTGTATGCAGTTCTAAAACTATATTTCACTGTTCAAACCATTATAAGAAAAAGGGTAAAACTGGTCTAAAAGGAGCATTAAATGCCAAATCTACTCTACTTTAAGATGAAATTCATAGCGGTTTACATCACATGGATCATCATCTCATCTGTGTGAAGCAGCATAAAATCAGAAATATTCCTGAAGACACAACAATTCATGACAGAGAATTAGAGTAAGAAATGGCTGCTAAAATATATATAGCGTGCCACGTTAGCGTTATGTCATTCCCACGATTTGGTGATGCAAGCTGATACGACATGAGAAACTATAAATGGTTAATATGAAAAGCATTTTTACTTGACTCAGAAGGGTACACTGCAACACCACCTACATGCTTTGCTTTCTTATCTCCCATATGGCTATGTTACATAAACAGCCTCCTTTCACTCACTCCAGGCAATGTGCCATTCCTTTCAGAAACAAAAAGTGCGCTCTCAGCTTGAGATCTCCACAATAACAAAGCTTGGTATTGAGCTCAAGTGACGCTAGGCTAACACCCGACACAAGCATGACCGTAAAGATCATTGTGATGAATGTTTAGCCAATATCAGGGTTCATATTTACCTTTTAATGAAGGGCATGACATTTGATAATTCCTGGCTTGTTGTATACTGTGCGTCAACATGGATGGAATAAATCCAAGATCAGCATATATGGACTTGGCTTTTAAAAGGTGCATTTAATTCTACAAATGGGCATTTGAAAATATTGCATAACTCAATTCTGGAGTGAGGTGCAGTTTATAACTCTAGAGCTGTGGTACGAAGATTTACAATTCCATTTAGCTTAGCATAAGTGTTAGATAATGAGGCTAGCCTATTGTAAAGCAATGAGAGCAACTTGTAGGCTCTTTAGCTCAAGCAAAATGGCCTTGCACAGAAAGAATGAGTGGTTTAAACTTGACTCTAAATGATCAAGCAGGACATTTTGCTTGGCTGCTGTCCTAATAGCCAAAAGAGAAAATCTATGCATCCCTCTGAAATCTAATTCCTACTGGCCATTACATTTTTGCTGTGGAAAATAACTAGTCATTATGGTTTAAAAATGCTACATACTAGACATATATCACATTTGATTTTACCATGCACAATCTGCATATTTAAATATGTACAATTAAATATTTAATAAATAGATGCTATTTTTACTGTCACGTAGCTTATTTAAAATATCTAAATCTTGGATATTTTGCAAATTTCAAATTTAAATCTTTTGTGAGGCCTAAATTTACATATAGCATTTTAAAAGATTCATTTTAGTTTTTAGCGTTTAATTAGGATAGAATTTTGAAGTTAGCCATAACATGAAAATTTTCAACTTGTTTGTATTGGTTAGTATGTTTAAATCATTGCATCCCTAATTAAAACTGATAATAAAAATGAGGGGGGGAAACTAATAAAATTAGGTTTTCAATCAGTTATGCTAATTGTAGAGTATATAGGGTGCATTATCAAGAATTGAGCGATGAAACAATGTTTCAAAAATTACTTTTTTGAATGATTTCAAAGATAACTGTCAGCAAATTCTTCTCTCGGCTGAATTTTGTTGAGATTTCAAGATGTTTTTATTCCTACAAATTAATGAGGCAGAATTAGCAGATGAAATAACCCATAACTAACTCAGTGCTAGTGAGGTGGAATCTCTGGAACTGCTCCTTCTGGCCCCCACATGCCACAAGATACCTAATCTTCTCGACTGAAGGATGAAGTCTAACTCCTCAGGGACAATGTGCCAGTGGCCATCAGAATGGCATGCACACTTCTTGCCTGAGGGTTTAAGACATGTAACCAGCAATTAATATTCTAGAGAAAACAAAGACCCTTTCAGACATGGAGAAGTAAACGTGCAGCCACAGAAGGCAATGATCCGTGTTCTACTTTATACGACAAGCAAATGAATTCTATTTGAATGCAGTTTGACTAAAAATCTTGCTTAGCGACTCTCGTTGCCTGCAAGTTGTGTAATTTGCAAGTCGAAACGGCCTCGATGGAAGTCTCAGGTGGTCCAGAGTTAGGTCAAGCAAATCTGATGTGTGATTTAAGGGCCACTTGTGTAGTCATACTTCCTTATTACAACAGATTTATAAAAAAAAAAAAAAAAAAAAAAAAAAAAAAAAAAAAAAAAAAAAAAAAAGTCTATTTCAGACGAGCTGCAAATCTGAGGCATGACTATTACATTTTTGGAAGTTCTTACGGCTCTGCATGCGCTTCCAGGCACACTAGGGTGTGCATCCCCATCTGCAAATCCAACCTCTGCTTCTTTTCAGATGAGGATTAGAGCTTTTCCTAAAATGGAGGTATTAGGACGTGGCCCAGCGGCTGCGGAGGCTAATGCATGTGGAAACGGTGGTTGCTCTGGAAAAGAGCAGTCCAGGCCTGACTAACTTCATGGCAGAGGGAGGAGGGATGAGAAAAGCTAATGATGACACATAGCTTTTTTCCTCTTTGGAGAAACGGCTGGAGCCTTGCTACTTCCCCAAGCCCGCTAGCCCTGGAGAACAGGGATTAGACCCCGGATCAGGAGAGCTGAACTTACTGGCACTGAGTAAAAGAGCTCAAACAGGCACCAGTGTTGCCTTCTAATCCTGCTCTTTGTCATTTGAGACAATGAGCTTTTAACCCCACAAAATCCTTGTCTTTCCTTACATATTATGACAACTGGTCACTAACGCATGATCACAGATCTAGAACACGCCATTAAGTAATTTGCAGATAAGCATCAAGAATTAGACAAAAGATCTTTGAGGAAAAACGCCCTGAAGATGTTGTGGGAACAGCGGTTGGATCTTACAGATTCCTGGCATGAATACGGCTCAGTCTAAATGTTAAGAACACGAGGAGCCAATGTGGATGAAGCCTTAGGAGCAAATTAAAGTGTACAGTGAGATGCAGCAGCAAACGGAGGGTGACCTCTGCATTTTCTGGGGGTGTTCTTAAAAGTGCGCCTTCAAAACGGAAGCCATTTACTTAAATACCCCTCACACATGCAGTAAAATTCCCTTTAATGGCTTCTGATCTGCTGACTGCAGGGCAGTGTGTGCGGAAGATCAAATCCCACCCTGGATGCCAATTAGAGATGCTCTCATCATCTCCCTATTTGACTCATCGTCATAGCTGAGGGAACTGAAAATGCAGCTCTGTATGTAAACACAAAGGTTTAATAAATGAGCCTGCCACTCATAGTGGAGATCCAATTACATTTCAGCATTGAGCTTTTGATTATGCCCTCAATTATTAAGTGGGTGTTACATCCTCAACAGTTGCTATCACTGACCGGCTAAAAGTCAGCTTTCCTGCTCATCTCTCAACAAGTCGTGATAGTCTGATCTGTAACAGTCATCTGTAAGTGACATTGCAATTAAGGCTGACTAGGTCTGGTGCTTTAGTCAGGCTAAAGGAAAAATTCACCAAATTCACAAAAGGAAAATTGTGTCATTTATTTGCTGTAAATAAAATAAGATGAAATAAGAAATAAACTATTTGTGTGTGTGTATGTATATATATATATATATATATATATATATATATATATATATATATATATATATATATATATATATACACACACACACACACACATACATATACAGTCATGGCCAAATATATCGGCACCCCTGGTAAATATGATCAAAGAAGGCTGTGAAAATTAATCTGCATTGTTAATCCTTTTGATCTTTTATTTCAAAAAATTCACAAAAATCTAACCTTAAACGGGGGGAAATATCAATATGAAATAAATATTTTTCTCTAATACACATTGGCCACAATTAACGGTACCCTTTTATATTCAATACTTTTTGAAACCTCCATTTGCCAGTTTAACAGCTCTAAATTTTCTCCTATAATGCCTGATGAGGTTAGAGAACACCTGACAAGAGATCAGAGACCATTCCTTCATCCAGAATCACTCCAGACCCTTTAGATTCCCAGCTCCATGTTGGTGCTTCTTCTCTTCAGTTCACCTCACTCATTTTCTATAGGGTTCAGGTCAGAGGACTGGAATGGCCATAGCAGAAGCTTGGTTTTGTGATCAGTGACCCATTTTTGTGTTGTTTTTGAGGTTTGTGTTTGACATACGTCCTCTTCCAGGCAGTTTCGTAACATTTTATGTTGATTGGAAATTCTTAATTATTGCCCTGATGGTGGAAATGGGAATTTTCACTGCTCTAGCTCTTTTCTTAAAGCCACTTCACTAATTTGTGAAGTTCAATTACCTTTTGCTGCACATCAGAAATATATTCTTTGGTTTTTCTCATTGTGATGGATGATTAAGGGAATTTGGACTTTGTTTTCCCTCCTATTTATATTTCTGTGAAACAGGAAGCCATGGCTGGATAATTTCATGTTCACAATCACCCTGAAGTGCTCAAAATTGTGAATATGAATGGGAATATACTTCAGAGATATTTTACTCATAAGAATTTCTAGGGGTACCAATAATTGTGTCCAACATGTATTAGAGAAAAACATTTATTGCATAATGATATTTCCCCCCGTTTTAAATTCTTATCATCCAATGAAAGGTTAGATTTTTGTGATTTTTTTTTTAAATAAAAGATCAAAAGGATTAACAATGCAGATTAATTTTCACAGCCTTCTTTGATCATATTTACCAAGGGTGCCAATAATTCTGACCACTACTGTGTGTATTATATATATATATATATATATATATATATATATATATATATATATATATATATATATATATACACACACACACTATATTGCCAAAAGTATTGGGTCACTCCCTTCTAATGAACAGGTTTGACTACTTTAGTAATTTCCATGAGTACAAATCTTAATGTTTAAGCATATAATGATATTCTAGGGAACTTTGTGCTTCTAATTTTAAAGCAACAGTTTGGACAGGACCCTTTTCTATTCTAACATGACAATGCCTCTGTGTATAAGGCAAGGTTCAAAAAGAAATGATTGATTCAGTCAGTGTGGAAGAACTTGACTGGTCTGCAGAAAGCCAATTCCTATTCCCAGCTGAACACCTCTGGTGTGACTTTAAATGCAGACCTTGAGCCAAAAACTCTTTACCAAACACCAATGATTTTTTCCCCCCTCTTCCCAAAATTTAAATTTAAGATGCACAACCCTGGTGGCTATTAAAGGCACAGTTCACCCAAACATGAACAATTCTGAGAAAATTCAAAAAAAAAAAAAAAAACATTTATATATATATATATATATATATATATATATATTTATATATATATATATATTATTATATTATTATTTATTTTTTTTTCCAGAACTGTCTTAGTGGTTTTTATTTTTATTTTAGTTTTATTATTATTACTTTTGGCCCATGAAATTAAACAGGTCCAGTGATGTATTAGATCCCAGTGATCCCAGAACAGTTCTTCAAAATATCTTTAATTGTGTTTTGCAGAAAAATATCATTCAGCTTTCGAACAACATAAGGTTGAGTAAATAATGATCATTTTAATTTTAGGGTGAACTATATCCTTTTAACATAAACAGCTACCAATAAACAATATAAACATAATGAAATAAGCACGCAATAAGTTGACAAAGTATTTAGAGATCTCTCAAAGACTTGGCTGAGGTGTTACAGAAGTTAGAAAGCATACGGGGGAGTTAAGTGTGATGGGGATGTTAGAGGGCTTGAAAGTGAGATTACTCGCTGACACCTCATCAGTAATATCTTCCTGCACGCTTCTGATCCTCAGAGGAAACGGCACAATAGGTGAGTGTGTGCTAATGAGCTAGCATTGTTTCACACAACAGTGGAGGGTATCAGCGGTTGCACACTATGGTATCAAGTTCCGCTACAAAGATTTAGTTGAACACACAGATGTTTCCTAAACAAGACATATTAGAGAATACAGCGGATATAGAACAAAGCCTCTTCTGCTTTCCAAACAATGACTATCGAAATATGATGAATATATGGATTATTCACCACTCAGAATTGATTTTAGAGTGCATTTTTAATTAGAATTCAATTTCTCAACTGGAAATGGATTTGAATTGAGGCATTTCAAATTTGAATACAAGAGAGAATTAAAATAGAAATTCATAAAGGATGGATGGATGGAGAATTTGAGGGCACAAATTAAGTCTTAAAAAGAAGGCATGAATAGTAAATCATAGCCATGATTTAAATAAAGCAAAGGAGCAATTTAATAAAATGAGGTAACATTCTTAATTCACAGCAACAAATTGTTAATTTGGGGCCACAATAAATATATTCAGGATTAATAAATAGGATTTAGTTTGAAAAATGTACACTTTACGTCACAGGATAGCAACAACAAAATGCATGACAATCAAAAACACTTAGCTTCAAAGCTTAGCTTCTTCATTGACATTTTATATATGTTTGACTGACCATGGATTGTAGGTCGTGTTTAAAGACGTGGTACAAATTCAGTCTCTGAAGCGTTAGAGCCGGTACCGCTGAAAACTTTATCGCTCCTGACTGCTGCTGCATAAACATGAGGGAGCTTCTAGCCTCAGAGAGGTGTAAAATTTGGCAGATGCTTTGCATTCTAATAAAGGATGCAGAAGGGGTGATAAAATCAGTCATCTTCCACGTAAAATCCAGGACACTCTGTGAAATGCGTAAGCACATGCGGTTAAGATGTTGGTCTTAAAACGATAAAAGGACCCCACAAATGGATGCAGGGTGTGCAAATGCACACAAGTGCTGGCAAACTCAAAGGGTTAGTGTCAACAGCTCCACTAATGCAAAATCTAAACACATTTCAGGAGAACCGTGGAAAGCCGGCTGATATGAGTGATGATGTCCGTCAGTCAAAACGCGGAATTGGTTTGAGCTGAGAAGGTGAAGTGAACATTAAAAACACGATTACTTCTGCACATTGAGAGAGAGCCCTCTTCAATCTAAAATATAGCATAAGAAAAACAGGCATGACGTCACCCTCGGGGCAGATGTCATTTTAAGAGAGCAGGAGCTCAACAATCAGCTGAGTGCGCGGAGAGGGGCCGTTGTTTCCAGGCGCATTGAAATTCAATCGTCTGAGCTGATTCGATGGCTTTGAAAGGAATTACCTGTGCAGAACTGGAGCTGGAGGCAGCTGGAGAGAGCCGTCCTCCCTCTCTACCCCTCAATCGAGCAGCATTTTCTTCCTCCGTCGCTGTTTGTTTTTGCCGCACTTTCCCTAAATTAGTAATTATAGTCACACAAACCAATCTTGCCATGGCGGCTTGTGAACCCAGAGACACACCTGCTGAAGCTATATAAACAAATAGCTTATTAAGCACCGCATAACACCCCAAAAAACTAATGAGGAGCACGGTGTACAACCGCAGTTTAAGAGTGTAAAAATAAAAGGCCCAACTTGAGAATCACATAAACAGCATCTCAGGCTATGAGCAAAAACACCCAACCACCACACGGTTTAATAGCTAGTTTGATATATAAGAAATTGGTGACAAAAGCAGAAAGGAGCACTCTGCAAATAATATAATATAATATAATGTAATGTAATGTAATGTAACGTAATGTAATATAACATAATTCCTTTATATAAACATTAATGAAAATATTTACTAAAAAAAGTAAATATAAAATATAAAAAATATTACAATTTTGCATTGAATCTTAAATTATCTGAATATTATTTCTATTTTTTATTGTTTTTTATTGTTATTGAGTCTTTTAAAACAAGTGTTAAATATGAAGCTTTTTACATAATGTTTTCATTTATTTAAAAAAAAAAAAATCCAAATACATAATTCCTTTCTGTCATTATCATTATAGGTGTGGTGTAGACTTCTCTATACATAAAATTAGAACAATTGTTAAAACTTTAGTTAGTTATTGCTATAGATAGATATTGTCATTGGCGTGAATGGCCCTTCAAGGCTACAAATAAAAAGAGAAAATTAAATAAAATACCTTTCATTCATAAAGTATTTCATTCACTGGATTATTAAAAAGCTATTTTCTTAATAAACGCCCAGAAAAAAAATAATTATAGACATATACACAGTACACTGTGTTACAAAGTTGTGGTCATATCGCTCACCCTTGACATAGACAAACAGTTGTGCAGATCACTGTTCACAAACTTCTAATCATCTTCCCCAGAACTTGGCAGCTGTTTACTTGGCAGAAATCAGAAAAACTCGTTTGAGGACCAACCCAAATCTCAAATGAAGCTTCCTCTGGGTTAATGCATTGATTCAAAAGGTGATTTATAATCTAGGACATAAAGGAGAAAGCGAGGAGGGAACTGCTCCAAAAATCCCTCCAAAATAGCCACAGCAGGATTACTGGACCACCATCTTTGTCCTTATTGTTTGGTTGGTTTTGTTTTGTTGTCAGAGGCCTCTACAGCAGGAGACCAAGAAAAAGCACCATGAGGTTGTGGCAAACTGCTGTGTCTGGCTACAGTCTTACACAACAAGCAGATGGACTCCCAAACACAAAGTCAAAAGACATAGCGATGTTATCCAAAACACCGCAGTGGCACAGGTTTGGGATTCCATTCTAGATGAGTTAGCATTATAGCACAATGCTCACCGAGAGCCAAACTTTCAAAATGTTATCTTCACATATCAGACTTATTAATGAACAGTCTGAACTTTTGTTTGTTAAACACTGAGCACACAAGGGAGCCGCACATGAAAATGTGTTTGGCACCATGACAGCACTGTAAACCATGACATTTTGATCTCTCCTATGACTGCGACATACACAGAACACACAAACTCAAACTTTTTCTCTACTTTGGGTTCACACTAAAGTTCTCAAAGGAAACCCTGGGTGAATAAAGGGACAATGACATTTACTAAACACAGAGCCTAAAGGTTCAACTCACAGACAGGAAGAGTCATGAGCGAGAGCGGCAATGACAGTTCAGGTGCAATGAAGCCAGAACTGTGATCTCCACATTAGTGAACGGGATTTTGTTGCAAAGAGGGTACATGTTTTAAGGAACCAAAAACAGTAAACAGTGTTAGAAAAGTAAGTATACAAGATAAATTTGATTTTATATCTCAATTTTTCACTTTTATTCTAATGTCAACTTTATATTTCTCACCATTGCATCACAGTATCACTTTATAAATTTTATAAAGTGACTAGGTCTAGGTCTTCTAACTCTGAACATATTATGGAAACTGGTTTCTGCCACAATCAAACACGCATACACACAAAGTAGCTCCACTCACAACTAAATAGTATCTGTCCAAAACCCTGTTCAAAGTATGTTCATCATTTAAAGTTTTTCTTGACAAACCTTCCTTTTCCAGCTAAAAATTACACTTACAGCATTTATACTGTAATTGAGGTTAGTGCTTTTTAATGGTTCTGAAGAAAGCTTCATGCTCACTAAGGATGCATTAATTCATTGACAAGTAGAAAGTTCAAAAGAATAGCATATATTTGACATTTTGAAGTTATATTTTTTTATATAAGACATTATGAATGTCTTTACCATCACTTTTGATCAATTTAATAAACTTACTGGCCTCAACCTTTTGAACGGTATTCTATTTTAATTATACTTTCATCAAATTAGTATTGCTGTATCCTGTTGATTCCTTTGAATTCAATTCAAATTCAGAAATTGAAAAAGCATTCTCAAATAAATTGAACTGTGCACAACCTTGATACATACATAAACACATACAAACAAATAACGTATTGATAATGAATTCACTCCTACACCTAAAAGCAGTTGTCACTTCCAAAACTTTGCAGTGTGTACATGGTCACATAAACACATACACACCCCAGCATAACTGACATGTTCTGACAGAGCATTTCAGGGTCAGGTAAAAGACAGTGAGGATGTAAGGATTAGGTGGACCACCCTGCACATTTGTGCACTTTTCTTTAAGCCCCATTACTGCCATATTGATGTGATCGCTCCTGTAGCGACTAGTTCATGCGCACATCACAACTTCCATCCCACTCGACGCCATACCCTACGCCATACCCTAAAGACAGGAAGTCAAAAGAACAGGAGAGAATTTTTCATGAGGCTTTCATGTGGTTTGTCACCATACGAGGGAAAGTGAGGAATTTCTCTCCCAGAATTCCCCTTGGCCTCATCAAAAAACCTTCCTTAAATACTGTACTGCAGCGCTTTATTATGACAGCTTGCAAAAAGCGCATTTCAAACTCCCTGGAAATGAACGTTAGCGCTTTCACACGCGACTCAGACACAATCTCAAACGGCTCGGGGAAATTGCTAGCAGGCTCTTTTGCGATAATGTGGTCAAGAAGGATCGAGTGAGCACTTGAAGGACTGAAAGCGGCTCCAACTCTCTGGGGGGCACACCGGGATTGTGCTAATTCCCAGACGAGCCTCTCTTCTCCCACCCACATCGAGGTGGGGAGAGAATATTCATTAGCGAGGATAGCTCTCTCCAATTAAGAGAGGTGGAAGCACACACACACTTTGCAGGTGTACATGCACCTGGTCTCCTCCAAAAAAATCAATCTTAAGAGCTTCAGCCGTGTTTTAGCTGATTAAATTCTCGCCTACAATGACACGTCACTTTTGTTTTCTCGTATACCGCTCCTCTGCCACCCTCTTTTCTCGAGAGTGACACTATAGGCGTGAAATTTCACAACATGGCGTCTCTGGGCAGACATCCACGTTGTTAAAAGAGAGAAAAAGTGAGAGGGAGAGACACTCCGCTCGTGGCTGCTTGACTGGGGTCTGATTAATGGTTCAGAGGGTTGTGATTGGGAGGGCGATGATAAGATAGATATGAATGAATACACAAGCGCAGCTGTTCTGGTTGCCCCCTCCTCGGGCACTGCAAATCCATAAACCCCATTCTGCTGTCACATCAGTGCCACAACACCTGAAATAAACATTAACTACAAACAACAAGCCACATCCATCCACAACAGCAGGGAGAAACGGCGCACGGGGAAAGAGATCAGATGGCCAAGACTAAACATTGTTATGGAGTACAGCATGCGCACACTCTAAATGTGAATGACAGCATTATGAGCCGAGGGGCTTGGAGAGTATGTGTACACACATGCAAAGTCTCTTCCAACTGTCTTGACTGGCTTAATGGGGCCTCACCTGTTGGCGTCCTGCGCGAGTGTGTGTTTTAGCAGTTGCTGGCATATGTTTGAAAGGAGAACTGACGAAAGCCAAGCCAAACACGGTGGAGGAATGTCAACGACCGTCTTGAGTCAACACTGCGGAGACACAGTCGTCTCCGCAGTTCGACCCGCATGCCTCCAGGGGTCAAATGCTACGGTGGGGAATGGCAGGCGTACAAACACACGCACGCACATTCAATCTGAAGCTAATTCTTAAATCCTGACTTGAATGGCAGGGAATCACTCTCCGTTAGAGGCATATCAACACTTTTTGGCAAGTTGAGACCAGCTTGATGTCTAAAGTCGGGCTTAAGTTGATCTCAGTAGGCTGAGGGTAGCCCATATTGACTGGGAGTGTTGAGACATTTCCCTCTTAGCCTTGCTAAAGCAGGCATGAGGACTAATCCTGCAGAGGTTAAGTGGAATCCCCTCCACTTTTTCTGTTTCTGTGCGCTTCTTAACAAGTCAAGAATGGAGACCCGGGACTGTAAAACTCTGAATCGTGTTCCACTGCTGTTCACTGCACTAAAGGGATACTTCAAATGGACACAAATACCACAAATACTTCACGACAATATGGTTGAAATAAAGAATTACAGGACAAAGTGAATTTAGCAAATGTTTGCTTGCTCTACCCTTCATTCAGATGAAAATCTAAAACGTACTAAACATTAAAGTGACCAGTGTTATGATCTATGGGGTTGATATCACACTGCTATATGGTTGCTAAGGTGGTAGAACATTGCTAAGTAGTTGCTATATTGTTCTGGATGCATATGACGGCCCAGCAGCCTTCCTTCTAGTATTTTTCCCATTCATTTTCCCCATATGGACTCAAAAGAAGTTCTAAGCAGGAAACCAAAATGACCAAACCAACCAACTCTGATATAAAATCACAACATTGCAAAGTTTGAATTGAAGAAAAATTGTATTCTTAAATAAGGAAAAAAAATAAATAAATAAAAAGAATGACCTATTGTACAGTTCCATGAAGCTCTGTGCAACCATTCAAATGTCTGGGGTCACCAAGTGTGTTTTTAATTAACTCATTTTAATTAAATTGCTACTTTTATTCAGCAAGGATGCATTACATTGATCAAATGTTACAGTAAAGATAGTTAAAGATAGATAAAGATGTTACCGAATATTTCTATTGCAAATAAATACTGGATCCTGAAAAGATCATTTTCAACAATGATAAGAAATGTATCTTGAGCACCAAATCTTGGAATGAGCTTTGCTGAGCACTGCATCACTGAAATAAATTACATTTAAAAATAGAAAATATTAAAACAGAAAATAGTTTAAATTACAATGTCACAATATTACAGTTTTTACAGTAAAGCTTACTCTAAATTTCTTAATGGTAGATTACACAAACAAACGCTTGCTTACATCATTCCCAGTGCTTCAAGGGAGTGGGTGGTCGCTGAAGACATCTTTCATCCAGATTTGTTTGCCAATCTATGAAAGGTAGATCTATCTCTTCAGAATTCATTGGAAGCGTTATTCTTTGCCTGGAATTTGGCTGTAAAATTTTTTAAGCTAAAATTATGGCTGATGGCTTCAACAGAAACATATACCATCAATTAATAAAGAGCTCATTTTATATCTGTCTTCAAAGGATTAAACAGAATCGCTAAAATCAGTTTCTCTATGAAGACAATTAATAAAATTTTTACCTCTGGAATTTTACAGGTTGCGCTCTATTCTCATCCCTAGATAGGACTTAAGGTATCATTTACATCTATAGCTCAAATGGTGCGGAACAACGTTTAAATCACTCACCCTAAATTAGCAATAGTAATAGTGATGTTTGCCTAAGGAAGAACCACTAATTGAAACATTGAGGCCTTTATAAGTTCCTCAAGTCTGATGAACATATCACTCTGTGGACTTGTTTGAAAATGAGAAAATTCTCATTTAACTCTGCTGTGGGTCATATGAGGTGGCAGGATGTGAGAAAAGCATTAACATGCGATTGTTTTCAGCACTGCGAGGTTATACAGCACAATGCAATTTAGTTGCTAAAAGCTTCCAAAAAGAGAAAGCTGACATTTTTGCATTGGAGAGATGACCTTTATACAGCTGAGAAAAGCTGTGCGAAGCTTTTGCTGGCCATGGCACAAACACACACCTTTACCCACGCACCCACACAAAGCCAGCTGCCAGACATTAGCTTGCAAATGGCCCAATGAAACGTGCCAAGCTGAAAATTTGCAATCAGCCATCTTAAGCACTGTAAAGGCAACTAGAGGTTGCAATGTCCTAAGACAAACTGGCGAGAAGTGTATTTGTATGGCTCTTTCCACACATAGGCCTACATTCGATTACAGTGAGTACAAAGATTAGAGACCGCACTGAAAATTTGGGAGTTATAATATGATTTAAACCTGGAAATAAATATTTCCAGGTTTAAATCATAGGGGGGAATTTGCAGAGGGAATTTTTTTTATTAATAATAATAATAATAATAATAATAATAGTAATAATAATAATCATAATCAAGTTTCTGCATTATTTCCAGGCCACTAATCAAAAAAATTAAATCTTTTTACATATGGTCAAATATTCCTGCCTCCATTAAAGTTATAAAAAAAAAAAAACATGCTAATTTTAATGTAATAAAAAATTAAGTGTTTGTGTGTGCATGTTAGTAATAATTAGGGCTGTCAACGTTAACGCGTTAACGCATGCGATTAATCTAAAAATTTTAATGCGTTAATATTTTTTTAACACAAATTAATTGTTTGATGAGGTTTGAACTTCTTGCCGTCATTGCAGCGCGGAAGGTAATCTATCATTGCCTGCGTCCCAGTGAGCATACTATCCATCCTAAATTCTATGTGATATTACTAATTTTCAATACTATTTAGGGCAGATAGGGTGGATAGTATGCACATTGGGACGCAGGGATTTTGTGATTATGAGGCGCCAGGCTAGAAAAAAGTGAAGCGAACGCGGAGAGAGAAAGCGAGTGTGTCCGAGAGAGAGAGAGACAGAGAGAGAGAGAGACAGAGAGAGAGAGAGAGAGAGAGAGAGAGAGAGAGAGAGAGAGAGAGAGAGAGAGAGAGAGAGAGAGATACGTATACTCACATGTGATAAGGCAAAGTCCCTTTCAAGGAAAGTCTGTTCACTCGGCCGTCATATTTGCAACGGCTCCGGGCAGCTCAAACAAGACCAAGTCCTATTTAAATGAATGCGGGAATCCTGAAATCTCAAAAACTGCTCACTGAACTCGCGATTAAATTACATATTTCAAATCACCAACAAAATCTGAAATGAACAGCCATATGAATGTTGTTTTGTATGCTCAAATAGCGTTTAAAAAGCTTATTTTTCAGGCTAGATCATCCAATGCGCATGCGTAGCTCCAACGCGCTTATGATGGTCTAGGCATGGTCTAGCCTCAGGTTTCTATGGTAACCGGAGCTTCTAACGGCCGCTGCAGTGAAGCAATGAGTTTACCAATCAACGATTGGCTCTTTCATTTAGAAGGCGGGACTATCCCGCCATATTGCGCATTGCAGTTTCTCCCATTCATAAGTATAGGAGTGAACCGTCTTTGTATTTCTATAGTCTTTGAATAAGGGTACAGCGAACCAGTGTTGCCAGGGCAGCAGCACAATTGGGCTATTTTGAAAATAGAGTCAAAAGAAAGTTATTACAAACACTCGATGGTGGTTTAAAGTGAGTTCTGAGTAAAAGTGTACTATTCATCTCATAAATTGTCTTATGTAGCATGATGCTAATGTTAGCTCTAATGCAGCTGCAGAACAGGTCCAATTCTTCTTCATAATGCATTTTGTAATAATACTTCATGTAAGGTCGCAAGAAAATGTTTTGTATTTATTTAGAAATACTTTTGATAATAGTTGGGTAAATGTATGAAGCGATGTGGATTTGGTAAACGTTTTATTGCCAGTATAAAGGCTGATAATGGCTGAATAAAAACAAAAGAATAATGATAAAAGAATAATTTGTGTACACACAGCAGTGTGTGTGAAAAGTGACTAGTCCTCTATGCGCACTAGTCACTTTTCACACACACTGCTGTGTGTACACAAATCCCACAAAAAGACTCAGTAATATCAGTAATATATGTATGTTTACATGCTCATGCACTACAAATCATCCTGCACTGTTCCCCAGCCAGCTGCTTGAACTCACATTGTCTCTCTTTGCACATGTACAGTATTTATCTGAAGCATTCGTATAGTTTGTATAGTTAGTATTTTTTAGTTTATGTATAGGTAAATTTTTTATATAGATAGTATATTTATAGTCAAAATCTATCAGTAGGATAGTTTGTGTATACGTTTATATTGTTTTACTTCATTGCTGTATGCCTGTATTTATGTAGCACCGTGGTCCTGTGAGGCACGACATTTCGTTCCACTGTATGCCCCCGCATGTAGCGGAATGACAATAAAGCTCAACTTGACTTGACTTGACTAATAAGAATTATGTCTCATACCTGGCGGAGGTGTGAAAGGTTCTGTTTCCATAAACTAGTCTGTCATGCATTTCTTAATTTCAACACATTTACAGGTAAATCCTAGTATTTTAAATTTGCGATTAATCGTAATTAATCACAGTCCATGACTGTGATTAACTCGATTAAAAAATTTTAATCGATTGACAGCACTAGTAATAATATAATATTATATCAAATATACTGTAATACAATAATTTTTTCACTAGTGGTTTCAGATTTTTGGACAACAGTATAAGTTTTATACTGTTAAGGAGATGGAAACACTATTGCTTGCTGGTACTACAGCTAAAAAGTACAGCGGTTGACAGATTTAACACTTTTTATTCAGTTCTGGTGCACATAATAGGAGAAAACACTTCTCTATACACCAGCCATTATTTTTATGCAAGCACCATGATAAAACTGTACAATTTAGCACATCGCCACCTACTTCTGCTGTTTTATTTTGTTAAATGACTCTATGTACATGTCTTGGTTCTTAAGACTACAGGAGCAGCCTAACATACACTAATGGACCAGGTTGTGGCCATAGGGGACGGTGGGGGCCCAGACAGCACTGAGTCAGCAGCTGAAAGGAAACGATCAGAGCCCTAGAGGAGAATGCATCAACACCGCAGAGGCGCCTCCATCGTCCTCTCCTCCCATCAACACCAGCACCACCACCACCATCCGTCTTTCCTCTTCACCTCAAAGGGGCTCCGCATGCCTGCTCATCCATCTCTCACTGACCAGGTTTCTGCAGCACAGACTCAGCGCTGTGGGTCTGATGCAAATGGGTCCTTTTTAGTCGAGGCTAAGACATGTAAAACAGCGTGAGGAATATGTAAAAACAACAGACTGACAGAATCAGACATTGTTCCCGCAAAGACTGGTGGGCGCCACACATTGTCACTCATTCACACACACACACACACACACACACACACACACAGACCGACATCCTCGCACAAAGACGAGTGATTTCACTTCCTTCATCACAGCTGATCTCAGCAGGATAGTAATTCACATACTGTAGGAGAGAGCCTGAAATGTCATCCTCGCATTATTACACTGACCTTCAATTTGAAGGCGAAGTTAGCGGGAGTTTCTGCTTTACAGAGCAAGCTAACGGTGAAAAAATAATATCTTGTTCAAGTCTGAAAATCCATAAGCGGTAAGTAAAAAGAAAAGCTAGTTTTTGTGGGCAATTCTGAGACAGTTTTAGACTAGAGAATGCAAAACATGACTGATATGGGTGACAGGATATCTAAGGCTTCTACTTTTAAGAAAAATTACTATATATATAACATATTAATGTTCAAAAAGATTGGGGTCAGTTGATTTTCGTAATGTTTTTAAAAGAAGTCTCTTCTGCTCACCAAGGCTGCATTTATTCAATCAAAAATACAGCAAAAACAGTAATATTGTAATACAAATAAAATATTACTACAATTTAAAATCTTTTAATATATATTAAATATATATTTATATATTAAAATATATTATATTTTATATATTAAAATTTTTATTTTAATATATTTTAAAGTTTTATTTATCCCTATGATGGCAAATCAGAATTTTTAGCAGCCATTACTACAGTCTTCAGTCACATGATCCTTCAGAAATCCTTCTAATCTGCTGATTTGATGTTCAAAATAAAATTTTATTTTCATTGCCAATTTTGAAAGCAGTTGCCTAATACTTTTGTGGAAACTGTGATTTTTTTTTTAGAATCATCTGATGAAAAGAAAGTTCAAAAGAACAGCATTTACTTGAAATATAAATCTTTTGTAACATTATAACGGTCTTTACTGTCACTTTTAATTTCTTTCCAAAAAAAAAAAAAAATCTCAAAAGCCTAAATTTAACAAACGCATAGGTCAGACAGCCAGCCACATATGGTCTCAGAGCGATGGGAAACGGCACAAATAATCACGCCTCACTCAAGGACAAAGAGCATTGGAAAGGAACCTTCTCCAGTTTCTTTAATCCTCAGCTTTCATCGTCCCAAATGGCAGCGACAAATTGCCAGTTCACTTTGGGAACAACGGTTGCTAATGGAGGGGGGGGGGCTCAAGTAAGAAGTGTACACAAACCATTCCCCTCATTTACCTGTCATCAATCCATTCCTGTCTGCTCTTGAGCCGTTCTTCACAAAGACATTGGGTACATCTGATACATCGCTCACACAAGCGCTCGAGAACGCTGGGGCACGCAGATGCTTCTGAGGTGTTAAGAAAAACACCTCCAGATCTGACAGAAGGACTCAAGTTTCATTACGGGAAGGTTCAAAGCCAAGGTCTTACACACTTGAGTTAGAAGAGCGAGACACTAGTCTGTAATGTCCTACTTCCTTTTCACAAGTAGCAGAACAACAAGTGATGGTCGTTTGCCTTCAGTGATTTACAGTGACGAAATGATCGGAAGTCATTCGTTTTTAATGTGGTTGCAATTTCTGCTGACTTGTGTTTGCCGTGTCTAGTGAATCGACAAAGAAAGGTTTAACTTTATGCAAATGAACAACTTTATGTAAACAGTACAATGGCCTGATGACCTAAATTCAATGCACTTGAAGCTCAAGAGTTAAATTTCTAAGGTTCTGCAGAAGCCACTTAGTATTCAGTCGTTCAAGGTTCATTACCAATAATGATTTTCCTCCATTACAAACACTGCTAAAGTATTTAAAAAGAAGAAAAGCGAAATGGAACTCATTGCAAACATGTAGCCCTCCTGTAGATACAACATAAGTCAACGCGAAGTGAAACGTCGTAAAATCACATAGCTCACAGAGCATTGTTTGGGCTTCATTTGGAGAACATGAAAACACAATGGGCACATTCTTGTCTTTCTCCGGCACACTGATTCACAGCAGATGTGATTCTTTAAAGTGCTATAAAGATCTTAGTATATGTTACTCGCAGCAAGTTTTATGAGCAGCTGTAAATGGCGGTTTTTGTCATATCTCAAGATAAAAAAATTGGGTGGTAGAGAAAAATAAAATTTGGAGGATTTAGCAGAAATAAAGACCAACACAGATTAAAAACTGATTCAAGTGAAGCCTATTTGCATTCTTCTTGCTTCATAAAAATTCATGAAGGCAGCAAATGAACAAAGGCATGAACTGTTGTATAGCACCTAGTATACTAAATAATAAACTTCATACCAACAGCTTTAATCATTCTGTAACTCTCTTTGAGCCCAATCTCTGGACTTCCTGAAATCTAGCCAAAACCAGCGGAATTAAACAGGTCTGTAGAATGCTTTATCAAGCTTATCTACAATTTCCATGTGTGTGTTTGTGTCATCGAACCTTTAATGTCATTAAGCATTGTTTCCTCTCTGAGGAGCGAAACTAACAAAAAACACTGGCGAGCTTCCTTTGATAACAAAGAATAAAGACAAACTGTCACAAAAGATTGTGTCTGTATGTAAAAATTCATTTTAAATTAAATTAATTTTGAATATTACGTGTAATATAACATTACAATACTTTAAATCTATATCAAATACAGCATAGTGTATACTTCCAAACTGTGAATAGTCTTTATAAATATGTCCTTAATATTGAAATGTATACTTTTAAATAGTATTTAAAATAAAGTATGCAAGGTTATAATAAATAAATATTTTATATACATACATACACATATATATATATATATATATATATATATATATATATATATAGGGAAAAAATATATATATATTATATATATATATTTATTTAGAAATATATAGAAAAAAAATTATATATATATATAACAGCCAATTAACTGAAAAAATATGAACAAATTAATAGATAACCAAAATAGTTGTTTGCTGTAGCCCTATTGAAAACTTTTTGAAAACGAGTGCATTTCAAACAAAAGAGAAAGTCCTCCAGAGTTAGCACAGTTATCCTACTGTGAAGACGGGGAGGCTTCTATATTTGAAAGAGTGAGAAGATTGTTATTTGGCTAATTACAGATTTAGGGCTGAAACAGTAAACCGTTGGAGAGGAAGAGAGCGAGGTGCTTGAGTGAGCTACATTAGAGCGCTGGAGTGGCGAGACTGTGGATTCATTGTGTGCTGATGGCATCTTTTATCTCTAGCAATACTGATAGGCCTAACAGAGTAGTTTGGGCTTTGGAGGGGGTATAAAGGGGTGGGCTATCTAATCTGATCAGAGACCATTGTTTCAAAGCTCATTTACCACTGGGGGGTCCAGAAGTTTCCACACAGTCGACAAGTCAACCCAAACCCACCCCCCATCCCTGCGGCCAACACAAGAAGGTCCTTAGAAAAACAAGCGACAGACACAAAGGGGAAAATGGAGAAGACAACCCAGAGGGCTATTTGTGAGGATTTGCTCATTCCTCACAAATACACAAGAGTGCTGACCGCTGACTCAGACCTTTGGTTTCAGGCTTGAACAGCAGGAAGTCAGCTTGGTGAGACTGTTGTTCCTGCTTAGGAGATCCTAGTCTCCTGAGACCAAGGAAGTTAATGCTAAACATCTGGGATCTGCATTAAAAAGGAGGCTAGGAGGAGACAGCATTGACTTGTCACGTAAAGCACTGTCCCATCTCAGAATGGGGCTGTTGGACTGCTCATACAGTACAGGAAAGGGCAGGAAATAATTCATCTCCACTTTATCCTGTTGCCATGAGCATGAACACTTGTACGTGGAGCTGGACCCCATCCTGCGACCCACATTCTGCCATATCGCGGAGGTCTCTGTGGAAGTGGCAGAGAGGATGAGAAGTCAGCAGCACAGAGATTGCTGCTAATTGTTCATGGTGAATGATTATGGAAATGAACCAGAAGGATATAGCAAAAATAAGACAAAGCAGATATTTGGCAAAAGCTTTTCCAAGTTGCCTTTAACTGGGCATGGGTTCAACATTTAGAAAGCCCTGAAACTATGTATTCTAAACACAGTGTGTGTATGTGTGTTTACAAAGTCATGCTTTGCTAAATTTGTTTTTAAAAATACCCCCAAAAGTTCTAAAAGAAAGATCTCCATGTGCTTCAAAAATAAATACCAGGTCAATGTTGCGCTGACACTGAAAATTTCACATTGTACATCCATTGTTATGCCTTGCAATTGTAAGCATTTGGTTTTTGGTGATGTATTTTACACTGCGGTAGCAAATTCTGCTGATTTGTCACAAAGACAATGTTATTTAGCTGGCTAACTTAGATTGCAAAAATGACGTTATAGTTTTGGAAGAATCAGTAACAATGTATTAAACTACAAACCAAATCAGTAATGTTTGGCATTCATTCAACACAATGAATTTATCAAAAAATACATTATAGCTGTATAATTAAAAAAAAAAAAAAAATTAATTAATTTGCATAAATTGATTATGATGCATATATATAATAAAATGGAAAAAAATTATCATTTTATTAAATACTCTTTTGTTCTAGGGTTGAGGTTTGGGTTAGTCTATAGTAATGATAATTAGCTTGTCTAAAAACAAATTAAGTCTATGGTATGTCCACAGTCTAGCTAGGTAAATATGAGTATGTATTTGTTTATATGTGTAAGTGGAGCCGCTGGAGACATTAGAAAAATACTCCAGAAATCTCCTGGAGCTGGAGCTGGACAGCACAGCGCTGAGCTCAGGATTGTTTGTTTAAGAGTAGACCGGGGGATGAAATATACACTCGAGGTGTAAAGATCAGAATGACAAACCCTTCAACAAGTCTTTGAAAAGTGCGACTTTAGGTATGGCTTTGATTTTGACACACTCGCGCTGTAAATTCCATTCAATTGAAGAGCACCATATAAGAAACATGCATCAGAGAATGAAAGCCCAATTTAATGCGACTTATTTGCTTGTCACGCGAAGAATGTACCGTGAACATCCCTGTAAGCAGAGGTCAGACGTTCTTCAGGCATAAAGCCTGAACTAAAAACGCTCTTGTTAGCACTTAAGTGTAATCAAGTGCTTTAATAAACTTATCTATGCTCGTCTCCACCCCCTAACTACAACGAACGAGAGAAGGGCAGCAGGAGGAGAAGTGCCTGAGCTCCTTCAAAGTCATGTCTGTTGTCAAAACACATTGATGGAGGAGATAAAATAAATGGCATCTTTTGGAAAGATGAAGAACGCTCATCCTCCCAAACAACAGATGACCCCAACCAAAGACTCCCCCAACTGTACTGAAATAGTGGTAATCGGACCCTCTTGGGGCCCTTTGTACGTCTATGAGTCAATCAAGGGCCGATGACAGACAAAGCCTAGTCAGATTTAGGAGAGAAAAATGCCGTAAGGGTCGATGCAGAGGCCGGAGTCATGATCCGTCCCGAGGCGGGGAGACAGACGGGCCTCTGCCCACGATGCCCTGCACTGACCTCTTGTCACATACGACTGTGCCCTGCTTCTCCACCTCTGACCCTAAAAACACGACACCTAGACCTGTTGTAAAAGCCCAGGGTGGATGGGACATTATTCAGCTGCTTAATCCTCCAATGGATGCTTGTAAAGCTATACAACAAGACATGGTTTGGCAAAGGCGGTAAGTAACCCTCATGCTAAATTACGTTATGTTACAATACTTACCATACAACAATATAAATAAATTTTTAATACATTTACAAAAAAAGTTAAATAAATAACTAAACATATAACTACTACTATATAAATTAATCAATTATGTGTTAATTAATTTTTGGCAAAGGACAAGACAAGGCTGGCCGTTTTAACAACCAACCATGGTTCTTAGGAAAGGGACATGGTAGCTCTCCGTCAATCCAAAGCCTCTGCAGTCCAGTAAACAGTCAAGCCACACCTTATCCATTCTACTGACGGACACCAGGATTTAGTCACTGACTGACCCACATTCTGTGAGAAATATCAGTTCCTTTATGGGAAAAACATATGTAATATATCATCAAACGTGCAGGTAAAGCAAGCTGGAGAAATTTCATGCAGCAATGAAAAAAATGATGATAATAATTTGAGCACTTAAAAAGTCACAGTGAAGAAGTAGTATATCATCTAGTTTTTTTTTTTTTTTTTAATGGAAAAAAGCAATCCATAAATGTGATAGTTCATCCAAAAAAATAAAATTGTCATCATTCACCATAATGTGATTACAAACCTGAATGCCTTTACAATTTTTTTTAAAGAATTTGCTGCTTTTGTAGCTTGATAGACCCAGTCCTTATTTACTTCAATTATATGGAAAAGAGTAGCCTAAAAATTTCCTTTTTTTTGTTCCACAGAAGAAGTGAGAGTCATATAACGACATGTTTAGCAAATAATGACTCATATTTTGGGGTATCTCCTTAACAAATAGTGTAGGAGAACTGTATCTGCTGGCAAAGAATTTAGGCAGAACACAATAACCGCTCATCCAGAGGGGTGTGCTGAGGTCAGGAACAGACTCCACTGTACAAAGGTCTTCAAAAGCCCTTTTGAGACAATGACAAGCACACATTCTCTACCGCTGGTTTATGAGGGAGCAAATTCGCCATTTGGAGCCACTTTAATACTTAATAAGCATAATGAGGCTGAACATAACGCCTGACTTCCAAGCTTAAAAATTCATAATGTGCTCTGAAACTTAGATGCCATTAACAGCTCTCTCTCTTACAGACACATACTCAATATCATTAAAATAAAGAAAGCTCACTGTTCTGGTTTAAATAAGCGCTTACCAGTGCTGATAAACTGCTCTGCCTTTTCTCAGCATCTAAATTCCATTACTTAATTTTTAGACACACACATAATGCTCATATAATATACATAATGCTTCTGGTGGCCTTCAACACAAACACATGAAGTGCCCACTCAAGCTGCCTATTCAAGGCTGCTCAATACTCATCCTCCTTTCTCCTGCTCCCCCTAGCGTTCACAGTAAATATAGCATGATGAAAGTGGGAGCACAAGAGAGAGAGAGAGAGAAAGAGAGAGCCAGGGCGAGAAAGGGGAGGAAGCCACAAGCTCCGCCCCCCAGATGACATCAGTGCTGCGTTGAAGCAGAGCTGGAGGCAGATGCAACCTCACACTTGTAGTGAGCTCCAGGCAGCTGACCAGCTCTGCCGACTTCTCTATCTTGTCTCTTCTGAGCCAAAGGAGTGTGTGTGTGTGTGTGTGTGTGTGCGTGTGTGTGAACAAGTGTGTATGGAAATAAAAACACACCCTGCTATTCGCACCATTGCTGCAGCTAAGCCTTTCTGACACTGGGCTCTTTTTGGGGATTGAAATCATCTTCCATCGTATTGGATTTATCCTATGGACTGACTTTATGCTTTGAGGATATTCTTTTTGATTTGCCTTTTTTGAATTATTGCTTGGGCAGGTAAGTGTATTTTTTTTTTTTTTTTTTTTTTGAGTTTCCCCTTATTTTTGGGCTGTTTTTAACCCTTTCCCTTATGCATTTCAGCACTCTGAGATGATCAAATACCTTCAAAACATGCATAGAGCAAATCTGCATCTATCCCTTACATCCCAGACACTCACAAAGCTTCACGCAATAGACTTTGCTTCTAAACTTTAAGATTCATTGAAAATGATTTGCAATGGGAAAAGGCGTTTTATAGCGAATGTAGGCAGACCCTTAGGGATTTGAAGGGGACGTAATAGCAATTGAACTCACAAGTACAGTAGTCAAGAAATTTAGCAGTAGATATCTCTTCATTTGCCATTTAGCATTCAGCATGCATCTCCAAAATAATTTTAAAACAATAATTTGCTTTAAAAAGAAAATGATGGGATAATTTAATAACCTTTATGTTGTTTCAAACCTCTGTGACTTTCTTTCCTGAAACACAAAATGATAGGGAGAAATGTTAAGGGCTTACAGCCTCAGTCACCATTTACTTTCAATGCATCTTTTTTTCCATATAATGAATGTGAATGGTGACTGAGGCTATATCTAATTTTACAAAGGATTTTGTTAAGTCATATAGGTTTGTAACAACTTGGAGATGAGAATACGACCGAATTTTAATTTTTATTTCGGGTGAACTGTCCCTTTAAGTCTCCATGCCGCTGCGCGCGAATAAACGCACAAAGGACGCTCAACTTACATTTATTATCACCATCAGCATTCTATACCAGTTATCCTGATATCGAGTCCTGGTTTAGGAAAAAAAAACGCAATGCAGCTTGTAGTTTTACTGTGTGTAATAAACAGGAACATATAAACTTGACGCGCTGCGTCTTAAATCTGTTCTAGTTTGAGAGGCTTTAACGCAAACGAAGCGAGCAGACGTCCATCCCAAATGAGGAAATATCTATTAATAATGCCCAACCTGCGCTCTAGAAGTGTGATGGAAGAGTGATTGGAATAAAGAATGGGGAGAATCGAGGATGCGGCGCGCGACACTCCATGCACACTGCGCGCGACGCGACAAAACTAGAACTCTCACATTATCGAAACCGCTCGCAGCGCAGACAGCTTCGTTGATTATGAGGGTAGCGTTCTAATTTGGAATACTAACGAACACTCAAAAGACTACGAGATTGGCGCGCAATAAATGTGCGCCCTGTATTTTCCGTGAGAGAAGTGAGTGTGTGGCGCAGTAAAGAGATGAGACTGTCAGCTGCTTCAGGATTTTCCCATCAAACGAATTGCCCTTCTTTTAAGTAGCCTTCCAAGTTATCTGAAAGATAAACTTTCATACCTGTTAAGGCAGAAAATGTCAAGATTGAAATAATAGTTTTGTGCAGATAAAGAGCGAGGAACTGTAAGATAATGATAAGAGCCAAAGCCTTCAGTCAGAGCTGATTAAATCAGTTTATAAGACTACTATAAAAGAGGATTCACATGAGACAACTATGCAAGAGATTCAAGTGAACAAGACCTCTTTTTTGAATCCCTAATGTACTAAGTACAAGTTGTTTTCCCTAGCTTTGAGCTTCATGTGTGCAAATGAACTAAAAGACTGTGTATTCGGATAGGTTAGTTTCTTAGCATGATAATAGCTGAGAACCACAAATGGTCTGTTTTGACTTTGTAAGGAGGGTGATAAAATTAACTAACCCATTGTTCTTTGTTGAATGTGTCAAAGCACTCTGAGGCAGTCTTTTTCGCTTGCATAAACAATTTGTATCAGCAATTTACAAATACCACTCCTCTGTGCTTTAAAAAGACATAAATACCAGTCTCCCTTTAGATAGTAATACACAGGAAAGCAAATGAACCAACTTTCTATATTTTAATACAAATATCTAAGCATCCAGTGTATGTTTATTGGCAGCCAGGCGGACAGCATTCTTTGTTTCAAGCCACGAATGCCGGGAGGCTAAACCCAGTGGTCCGTGGCATTCACTCAGAGTCAACATGAAATGGTCATGTCTTTCAGGCCTTCAGAAAAAATCTGTCACCCTTTTGTGCAGAGGACAAAAACAAATCGTTCTTATAGAATTCTCCACTCATGTCAGCAGCCAACCTCTGACCTCAGTGAGGCCGTTCTTCAAAACGTACATTCGAAAAAACAAGCCTAGAAGTTAATTTCCTGAAAATGACCTATTTTTATATTTTAAATATACTGTCTTAATTAACAAAGGAAGTGCACAGAAAAAAGGATGCAAATTTTAGCTCTATTACAGATACAATTTAACCCCCTTTGGAGTGGAAACCGAAAAGTACAGTGCAGTAAATCAACCCAACCCTTTTTGCCCTTGTCCGGCAACTGCTGCCCCCTGTACCCTAGCAGGGGGTACATATGTGGTAATTAAAGCGCCGGTTCAGCCTCCAAGTGTCTGTGTGTGTGTATCTGACAAGCACAGGCCTGATACAGAAGCACCTACCACCCCCAAGTGGGGAAAACAGTGCAGCTGCCACAGACCACTTTCTTTTCAGTGCAGCACAAAAGAAAAAGACCCCCTGTCTCCCCTAGAATCCACTCTCACTGCCTGAACGCCAGCCAGGGACAAACCTGCGGATCATCTGCCCCAAAACCGAACCCAGAGGGGAGCCGCTAGCACAATAGCCTGCTCTTAAATTAACGTTAAATCCGTGCCCAAACCCTTCTTCTCATTTCCAGATATGTAGGCAGAAATGATTCATCTCTCGGCCCACTAGGCTCAGAGAGGCTTGATTTGGCTTCATGGACATAAGATACATGACAAAGAGGCGCATTTAGTTCAAATCCCGCCTGGGGTTCAGAATCTATTATCTATTGAAAACAAGAAAGCTGTTTTTCATAATCATAGCCCAGGACCTACCAATGAAGAAGCAAATTTAATTTCATCCTATGTCTTCGTTCATGCATGGGCACTGATCAGATGTGACAGCATTTTTGGGAACTAATAGAAAACATCTCAGAACAGTGTAGCATTTGCCATCTTAAGCATTACCCTAATTTCTCTAAATATGCAGAAAACTCAAATAAAAGCATTGTCATTATAGAAAAGCAAAATATTTGTTTGTATTTAAAATTCCAATTTTCAAATATATTAAGATTTAAAAAAAACAAAAATAATTTCTCTACACTTCTATGTTGCATAATCACATTAGAATATGATTTTTTTCCCCCTTAAATGCCTTTTTAACCCATTTCCCAGACCCAACTCTAATGTTCTGAACTCAAGGCACTAAACAAGCAAAAGGTAGTTGTGGCTGTGGTTGTGGCTGTGGCCGTTTTAACCAGGATGCTCGATTGAACATCACTTTGAGCAGAGCAATGGAGCAGAAGCAGGCCCGGCCATTAGAACGATCTCCTAATGGGAAATATGGCCTATTAGAACGATAGTGAGAGGTGCCCGTCACATTCAGTGGTCTTTTCTCTCTGGCTATGAGCAGTGGGTGGGGTAGGGGGCTTGAAGATTTAACAAAATGTGAAAAAGCTAATAATTCTAAGCGAAAGGAGTTCAGTAAAGCAGAAGAACGAAGGCCAGGGCCCTTATGCTTAACTTGTAATGAATAATGGGCCGCTGCCACTTCAATGAAATCTGAGGAGCCAAGGGAATAAGAAAGAAAGGATAATGCAGCCAATCATCGAGCCAGATCAAGGTTTGCATGACCTATTGAGACAGCTAGCATGACAAGCTTTAGGTGAAGCGTATGAGGTAGATGCCCTCCCTTCTTTTCTGTTTGACCTTTCCGGCCATCACATAATACTGGCCCACATATATTTCCCAAGACACCAGTGCTTTTATCAAGGTCTCCTGAGTAAGATCTCAGCTGAAATATCATGAAATACACAGCCACCTGTGAGTGAACCCTGATCATTTCAGTAAGCATCTTGGCAGAAAAAATCCAAAGGGGCTTGCGTTTCGCCAACTTGCTTTTGCTCACTCCTGTGCCAGGAAGTGATTTACATTGAATATAGTACATAAAGCAAGAGCAATTCCATCTCCACATAATTTCGCAGTCTGTTATTTGTCAGACTTCTGGAAAAATGGCAAGTTACTTTACACAATTCTCCAAATCAATACAACATTTCCTCGGAACAGTTGGAAAATTGCACGCCGATTGCTAACCAACCATTCACCATTCCTGCAAGTACTTATTTTCCTCTTCAATTTATCTGGCAATCATGAAGCAAATCTTTCAAAATGTTTCAGGATTCGACAAAAGGAAGCAACTTAGTCAGTGTCAGCATACTAAAATCTCACCGCCAACCATCACCTGCCCTTAAAGTCGGGTCACAGCTGCTGTTTCCGAGCTCTTGGTAATCTACTAATACAAAAGCATGCACATGGAGCACTTAGGCTCAACAGAAGGATGGGGTGTATTATTAGACTGCACTGGCGAGACCTGTAATCAAGTTACAGGGCCTTCAATTCCCTAATCTCTCCTTGTCACTTCATACAACTGTTTCAAAGTTGCCTGACATATTCCAGCGTGTTCTACAGCAAGGTTACCATACGCAGGTCAGCAGAAGGGTTTCAGGCAAGGGCACAAACTGTGGTGATGGCTGTCAGTTGTAGAAATACATATTGTCAGTCTATGTAACAGGAAAGATGTACCGTGGGAAATTAGAGTATGGAAGGTGCAGCACGGACGTCTCCGTGGGGCCACCGGAGGTGACTTGCATGATGATCCCATTTGGGTATTCATGAGTCTGCAAGACATAAAGCGCGTTCATCTCACATGTACATTTTTGAGCAGTGTGAGGGCGTTGTGTTCAGGCGCTGTCGGGGCAGCCCGAGGGACCTTTGGTGACTGCCTGACACCTCAGCAGCAATATGCTTCCCTATGACTCTTATTTTTACCTTCACCTTCTGCTTCCAGGGTGTCTTTGAAAGCACAGCTCGGTGGAGAACGTCATCAGGCGGGAGGGAACGGTCTTCGGCCATTGTCGCAGGGCCCAAACCGTGGTTGCTTTTCTTATGCAAAGGAATTCTTTTCAGCCATCACCATAGAGAACACTAGAGGGGGGATGTTAGGGTTAGTGGCAGACAGAACAGCGAACGCGGTTATCCTGGCAGCACAGGCTTAAGGCGAGGAAAAAGAAAGGTTTTTATAAAAATCCACACAACACAGCTCCACTAATCCAGGTTTCACAAACAGTGTCCACTATCAAAGGACTGCAGCCCAGGGGCTTTTCTCTGTGGTCATTTACCCAGAGGCAAAGAAATCCCATGATATACAGAAACCCAATAAGCTTAAGGGACTTTCAAATTCCCATCTCAACCACACACCCTTCTTATTTTTCCCTTCCTTCCATCTGATAAGTCTCAAATGCAGCGGAGCAATCTACAGGCCGTAACAATCCATAAAAATCCAATCCATTGTGGTGTACTTTTTATGTTGGGTGCAAACCTTGAAAAGAGAAGCTAAAAAGCTATCGGTTTACGTCAATGTATTGTCGATGGTGACGTGAAAGTGCTCTGTTTGAAGGACAGTGGCCAATTGCAGCTGGCTGCATCGCTGTCTGACTCAATCTCAGCCTTTGCACTATCTCAGAATTAAATAAATGCTGCCTAACAGCCTATTATGCACAGTCAATAACTCATTCTCAACAAGCCCACGTACCTTTCCTTGCATCATGACGTATTCAGATGTCATATGCTGTCAGTAATATAAGAATTTGCTTTTATTGACTTCTTTTTCTTTTCTTTCTATCCCTGCCAGGATGTTCAGCATGTGAGAAGGAGTGGGCGTCTGCACATCAGACACAGGTTCGTGAAACGAGAGCCAGGGAGGCGGAGTGCTACAGCAGCACAGGAGATTCTGCCTTCGAGCCACGAGGCTGGATACTTTATTCATGCTCCTGCCGGGAGTGAGACTACAGGATTCGGGGCTGACTTTGGAGCCTGACTTCAGAACCGAACCACCCTGGATTTGAGCCCACCGTACTGCAGACAGACTGTGGTCTTTACGCCATGACCAGTCTGCTTCGGGAGAGACGGAAGCAGTTCATTTCTCAAAGAGGACTCTCTGATATGCACAAAAGGGTTTGATTAGGAATCACAACTTAAAATTAAAGGATTCTTCTCTTTTTTTTTATTTCCTTTCTTCTTGTTTTAGTCATTTTTTGTGATTAAATTCACTGAAATTGCATGCCTGCACAGGAGAAGGCTGCCTGAGGTCTGTCTGGAAGCGGAGCTGCTTGCTTTATAGGTTTATCTACCATGGCAAAGCCTTTGATTGCATGAACTGTGGATGCTGCAATACAAGACAGGAGGTCAGCAGTACAAACAAGGATCAGTTCAACAAATACCAGCCTGGTCAGGATATAACCAAAGAGACCACTTTGACAAGACGGACAAACATCTCCTGAAAGAATAGAAAGGAGAGCTTAAAGCCTCATTGGATTTTGGGTGGCAGCAGAGGATTAACTGGCATTTCTAAATCAGGTATGACAAAT
The DNA here is from genome assembly GCA_039654775.1 of Spinibarbus caldwelli. Classification (NCBI taxonomy): domain Eukaryota; kingdom Metazoa; phylum Chordata; class Actinopteri; order Cypriniformes; family Cyprinidae; genus Spinibarbus; species Spinibarbus caldwelli. The sequence goes on from CM077242.1 coordinate 11,170,749, forward strand.
ATGGATGATCTTGCTGTGGTTAAGTGCCATTTCTGTAAAATTATATATATGCATAGATAGAAGTAACAAGAAAAAAATGAGAATTAAAATAAATAGATCATTAAAAAATGTCTCACATAGGCTTCAATAGCCTATGGAAGTATAGTATAAAATTATCTATTATATAATCAAAAATATATAAAAGAAAAAAATTAATATATGAAATACATTTTATATATGTAACATTATATATTATATAAATATATAGATATATAAATGTATTATTATACATTTATATATATGTATATTATGACATTATATCCAAGAAATAGTACATCGTGCACACAGAAACCTTAGAAAAATTAGTCTATATATATAGCAATAGAATATATATAGCAATAATACATATCAACTGCCATGTCGCAACAAATGTAAAGGGTAGGTTTGTAAGAGATACAATTTTGGCATGCATTATTCAGAACGCTTCTCGTATGCTTTCAAGTTGCAAGCTTCCAACCTTTTGTAAATTATGATACCTTAAAATCATGCACAAAGACAGGGCAAAAAGTCAGTATTACAATATTCAATCAACAAGGCCTGACTGTGTTCTGCCACCAGTTACAGCAATGAAAAGCAGCCTTGAAATGCACTGGCTAACAGCAGAAATGTGTAAAACAACAAGAGCCTGAGATTACATTACACACAGCAAAAGATAAAACCTCTCACACACAGGCATCTCATTCAAGGAAAGCTAGTGGGTTTAAGGATTTGTTATCTACATCCACGGCTGATTGGGAATATCCTTCCACTTCAATTAGACTTGCTTCTGAACCTCTCAGTCCTCCCTTTTTCTCTTATTTTTTTCTCTCCTCTAATCCCTTTTTCCTTTTTTCACTACATTGTATTGTTTTGATATAAAAAAAATGATTTAAATCAAGATAAACACCCCAGGCATGTTTCGCTACCATAGTTTTTTCATTTCTTCATGTCATTGGAAATGTTAATAGCCTCTTTTCATTAATTCAGCAGCAGAAATATTGTATTTTTTGTCTTAAATTGAATCATTTACAATGAAAGAGGCGCTGCAGGCACCGTACATAAAACAGCAATTAGAGCAGGACACTGCCTTTTCTTCAGACAGCATAAATTTGACTTTTTTCCCTTCTTTTTTCTCCAAGGGCAACAACCGCAAGGAGGACATTAGCGATGGCAAGCAATTACAAGTCCTTCTTCGTCTTCTTCATCAGAGCCGGGCTTCTGCTTGGCCTGGCCAATCCGTTGGTGACCTCAGCCTCATGTCCCTCGCAGTGCCGGTGCGATGGGACTTTCATATACTGCAATGACCGGGATTTGACTTCCATCCCTTCGGGCATTCCAGAGGATGCCACAGTACTTTTTCTCCAGAACAACCGCATCAAAAGTGCAGGGATCCCTACGGATCTACGACGGCTAAACAATGTCGAAAAGATCTACCTGTACTGCAACAATCTGGACGAGTTCCCCACCAACTTGCCGCTGAATGTCAAGGAACTTCATTTGCAGGAGAACAATATCCGGACTATCACCCACGCGTCCCTGGCACAGATTCCCTTCATTGAGGAATTACACCTCGATGACAATTCCGTGTCAGCTGTCAGCATAGAAGAGGGTGCGTTCCGGGACAGCAACCATTTGAGGCTGCTCTTCCTGTCCCGTAACCACCTCAGCACCATACCTTCCGGCCTCCCAATGACTATCGAGGAGCTTCGCTTTGACGACAACCGCATCTCGTCCATCTCGGAAGCATCCCTGCAGGATCTTATAAACCTGAAGCGACTGGTTCTGGATGGCAACCTCCTGAACAACAGGGGCATTGGGGAGATGGCCTTGGTGAATTTAGTCAACCTGACCGAGCTCTCATTGGTACGGAACTCGCTGACTTCCCCTCCCACCAACCTGCCGGGCGCAAGCCTGGAGAAGCTAAATCTTCAAGACAACCACATCAATCACGTGCCAGCAGGTGCCTTTGCTTTTCTGCGACAGCTGTACCGTTTGGATCTGTCAGGAAACAACTTGAGCAGTCTGCCCATGGGGGTATTTGAGGACCTGGATAACCTTACCCAGCTGCTCCTGCGCAACAATCCCTGGTACTGCAACTGCAGGATGAAGTGGGTACGTGACTGGCTGCGCAGTATTCCATCTAAGGTCAACGTACGTGGCTTCATGTGCCAAGGTCCCGATAAGGTCAAAGGGATGGCCATCAAAGACCTATCCACAGAGCTGTTTGGCTGCTCAGACACCGAGATCCCAACCACATATGAGACCAGCACCGTCTCAAACACTTTGCCACCCTCTCGACCCCAGTGGCCCTCGTATGTGACTAAAAGACCTGTGGTAAAGGGTCCAGAACTGGGAAGAAACTATCGTAGCACGACACCGTCCAGTCGAAAGATCATAACGATAAGCGTCAAATCCAGTAGCGCAGAGACGGTGCACATATCCTGGAGAGTATCCCAGCCCATGACGGCCTTGAGGCTCAGCTGGCTAAAGCTGGGCCACAGTCCTGCTTTCGGATCTATAACCGAGACCATCGTCCAAGGGGAGAGAACAGAGTACCTGCTCACAGCTCTGGAGCCCGAATCCTCTTATCGGATATGCATGGTTCCCATGGAGACGAGTAACATTTACCTGTCTGACGAGACACCTGTTTGCATAGAGACAGAAACTGGTTCCCTGAAACCGTACAATCCCACCACAACCTTGAACAGAGAGCAAGAGAAAGAGCCTTACAAAAATTCCAATCTGCCTTTAGCTGCTATCATCGGAGGGGCGGTGGCCCTTCTGGCTATCATCATGTTGGCCCTGGTGTGCTGGTACGTCCACAGGAACAGTTCCTTATTTTCCAGGAACTGCACGTACAACAAAGGGCGCAGGCGGAAGGACGATTACGCCGAAGCTGGAACAAAGAAGGACAACTCCATCTTGGAGATTAGAGAGACCTCTTTTCAAATGATTCCCATAAATCACATGCCCGTTTCAAAGGAGGAGTTTGTGATACACACAATTTTTCCTCCTAATGGCTTAAGTCTTTACAAGAGTCCACACAGCGAAAACAGTATCAACAACAGAAGCTACAGAGACAGTGGAATACCAGATTCAGACTACTCTCATTCATGATAGCGTGCGCGGATTACAAAGACGTTTTATTGCAAATGAGTGACTCGGAGACTGCTTGGTCTTTTGAAAAACACTGGATTGAAAAGCATCGTTATGTACATTTGCCATATAATTTATATTTAAGGACGATTTATTAAAAGGAAAAAAGGTTCCGATTGCAGGCCATCACTGAGCTGTCGGTGTATGCTGCCACAAACTGCAATTCTATATTTTAGATATTTGTAGTCATTTGTACTGTACTTCCTTTACTTATGGTTTTAGACCAATTAAAAAAAAAAAAAAAAAAAAACTTTGTGCTCTACTGAGATATGATGACTTGTCAACTGTGAAAGTGGGTTTTCATTGCTGTGTTGAACAATCAGATTTTAGAAAACCATGTAGTATAAGCACAGGTCAAAATTATCGCTACGTTGCTGTCAGTGGAAAAAAATAAAATACAACAAAAAACAAGGCTGTGAGAATATAGGGCTTAGGTGATTGATCAAAGGAAATAACGACACAAGTGTTTTGTTAATTCTAAGGATGGCAGGCACAGACTTACTCCGGTGTCACAGAAACCTCTGGGTTTCTTTAGGAATCCTGGTTTGCCCGTTCCAGAACGTTGCCAGGTTTTACATCACTGCAACATTTAGGAAGCAGATATCTATTACTTCCTCTCTGCCCTGGAGGAGGCAGCAACACAGCACAGAATCCTAAATCCTTTGCAAATGAAGCACACAGATCAAATGAGAGGTTACATTGCAGTCAAATCAAAGTGGATGGGCAAAAACACAACACAGAACTCAATGTCGCTCGTTCAGCAAAGGAAAACAGCATTTACCATATTCCCTCAGTACAGTTAACCACGTCATGTAAACGCTGCCCTCCAAAAGGGAATGTTGTGGGCAGAAAAAATATGGCAAGAAACACATTTGGGCTCTTTTCTATTTGGAATATTAAAAGTGTCAACTATTTTTTTTTTTTTTGTTCATATAATTCTTATTTGTATTTTTTTTTTTTTTTTTCTAATTCAAGCCACATTTAAGTTGCCACAGTTAAATTGTTCTTTACAACTTAAGACCAAAGTGCATTGAATGCCCTTTGGCCAGTCTTGTATGTGCCTTGATCCAATGCTTATTGTATTTAGCTTTTTCAAAAAAATAAATCAGTGACTTAACTTTTTTCATACACACTTGAATATGATAGGATATTGGTCATATTGCAAAATAAAAGTGGATAAAACCCCAACTTGATGGTCTCCTTTTCCCCAATAGTATGATTTCTATTTATTTTTAATCCCTCTAAGTTTTACATATACCATTCTGGTTCTCAAAAGTGTTCATCTAAAGCATACAGAGGCTTCTTCCTAGTGCTGCATCCGCTTGGGGTTCCAAGTGCTCTTTTGTGTGGTTAAGCCATGTATGACTTACCTGATTGGCCCAAGTGGGAAATATCAGCAAGTACAGCATAGAAGCTAAATGAGGCCATTGGAGAGATGCTGTGCTGGATTTTGATGTGTCTCACAGCCACAGGGGGAGATGTACGTTTATAATGACTATATAGCATTAGGTTGATGGCACAGCCCAAATCACAGTAGGGATCACACAGGTGGCATATATGTGGGCCATGAGTGTGCGAATGCGCACAGATGCATACACATAGATTCACACACCCTGAAATTTAATACCAGTTCAGAGGAGCCTCTAAAAACAGCAAGTCTGATCCAAACCTTAAGTATACACATCAGCTAGAAATTAAAGTAAACACCCTCTTTGAGCATACGGTTCAGCAAGGGTTCACATATGTGAATGCTGTTGATGTTCCACAACTTGCCTTGTCTTTATTTATGTGGTTTCCTGACTGACGGTATTAGCGAATTTTAAATGCTGAGTGATGGCCTTGCTAAGTTTCACTCACTTCCTTTCAAATCTGAAGACTTTTTCTTAATTTTTAAATCAGCCTTTATATTTCACATTTTTCTGATAAAAGGTGCATTTGTAGTATTGATTTCACCTCTGAAAAGAATGTAAAATGCAGACATATGAAAGTAAACTGTTTGGTATTTAAAAAAGACATTTACAATTTAAATGTCTGAAAAGAATGTAAAATGCAGACATATGAAAGTAAACTGTGTTTGGTATTTAAAAAAGACATTTAAAATGTAATTAATTTCCATAATATTGTATTACAGTATGTCTAATCCAATGTGTTTAATCGAGAATCACAGAATTATTCATTATTTCTTCTCTATCCCTTAAATCCTCAAAAAAAAAAAAAGTTTCTCCATCTTTAACTTTTATTCCCTTTGTAATATTCTTCTGAACATTAATTCAATACTCACACCAGCTGTTGTAACTTACAAATCATTCATTCTGGAGATGAGATGTCGACAAGAACTGTAGGTATAAAGCAGCATCAAGCAAAAATGAGATCACAGCAGTTTTATTATCAATGCACACAGGTGTGCGAGAGTGTTTGAGCGTGCACGTTCCCTTTATGGACATTCTGCATGCAGTAAATCAATCTCCAGTTTCCTAACACCATCAGAATTTTTTACAGCTTGAACTACGAGCAAAACGGCTTGAAATATTAATATTGTGTGCTGTATGGTGAAAGCAAATCAGCTGGACACGAGTGCACACAGCAATTTGTATTCTCCGGTTAGAATGACCTATTCAGAACACTAACCTTAAGTATTGGGGGAGGGCGAGTTGAGCAGCTGCTACTGGGGGTGACCTGTGGTGACCCTTTTAACACAATGACCTCACCTCTGGGGTCTTTGTCAGCACATTGTTGGGGTTCGCAGATGACCCCATTCGCCCTGGGAAAACCATTGATCAGGTCTGATGTCCATGAAGCTGGTGCACACTTGAAATTCTACCTTGAATAGGGCACTTCACCTTAGACACAAGGATAAAACTTCTTCAAAATACCTTAAACTATGGACATAATGAGGAGGAGCTTGAAAATATCAGCCTAAATACTCAATAAGAAATTGGACGTTGAATGGTCATCTCATTTGCTGTGGTTAAATAAAGCCATGACTGATCAGGGGTCAGATAAAGCAGGTGAAACAAGGGTCACAAGCCTAAAAAGATGAAAAATTAGTGGACAATCTGGATGTTTGACCCCCTTTTTAAGCAATTAGTAGACATTTTTCATCTTTTTAGACACCTGACCCTTTTTTAAGCAAATGGTACACATTTTTCATTTTTGTAGACCTTTGACCCCCTTTTTCAACAACTGGTGAACATTTTTTATCTTTTCAACTTTTGACCGCATTGGAAAGCAACTGATAAACATTTTTCATCTGTTTTGGACTTTTGACCTCCTTTTTCTAAGGAACAGTAGAGATCAGGTCAGGCATTGTTATCACAAACAATGACAGACCCCTAGCTCTTTAAAACAATGAATAGTGTGAAAAATACTATTTTTTAGATTATAAAACGTTTATAAGAGCAACTAAAATAAGGTAATGAGAGTTGCTTTTGACAAGAAAGGCAATTACTGCCAAATGCAGAAGCCACATGTCATTCAATTATTTTTAGAGTTTAATTTACCAAAAGAGCCATAAGGGAGCTGACTTTAAAAGCACCATCTTATTCTGATCTCATTTTGTTTCACCTTGCAGGAAGATGTAGTTATCAACTCCTAGCATATCTATTCCCAAGTGTGTGATGTGTTTGCTCCCATTCTGCCTGGCCTCGTGTTCACTGCAAAACCTTTTCCCACAGCTCAGCGCAAAATTTTCCAAAATAAAATAGCAAAAAAGCCTCCTAATGAGCCATTTGCTTTCTGTTCTTCTTCTGCACCTTGTATTAAGTCCAAGACATCTTGCACATCAAAGCTTAGACCCCTCATTGTATGCCTTTTAGAAACAAAGAGAAATTGAGGTCAAAATGTCAGGCCTAGGGCACCAGTGTGTCCTCCCACATGCCTGGACTCTGGCCAAAGCATGTGTATGAATCCCATCAACACAGATGATACAGACTAAAGTATGCTTTCAGAATGTGCAGAACTATGTGTGCGCATTTGCTTGTACTTCCGTTTGTATGTGCTTGAGGTTTGAAGAGCACCTATTAATCATCATAGACCACTATGAGCTTTAAGTGTTTACATTTGTTCATACACTTTTCCTCCCTTCGGTCATGCGTAATGCAAACCAAAAAATGACAGAAGAGTTTTAAAAAATGGATACATTCTCTTTCCTGTAAGCTTGCATTGGAGATGCTGAAACTACAACATAACTTAAGCATGTCTTGAAGAGACAGCTGCGGTCTGGGCTTGGAGCCACGGCCACATGTGCTCTGCTGTCACTATGGTCATGTGGTGAAAAAAATACAAGGAGTCAGAGCAAATGTTTGAAGAACCAGACAGAAGACAGTGGCCAAAAAATAAAGGAAACCACAAATAAATAAAATGTGACAAAGAATGACACTAAAATGCAGAAATACTTTTGCTTTAGGGGTGTGGGGGAAAAATGTAAATCTTAATTTGAATATTGAATATTCATGATCCTTTTTTTATTTTGAAACATTTTAAAACAAAGTTTCAAAAGAGCATTAGTAGACAGACGTAAATGGACATTTTAATTGAAATGAGCCAAAGTAAACAAACTTAATTGAAACTGAATCTCAAACTGAATCAAATCTCAATCTAAAATCAAATTAAATCAACAGCTTGCGAATAAGAATCGATTTGAATCAATTTGAAAAAAAAAAAATAAAGAAATTGAAATCCAGCCCTGTTACGCTTCTCATATTTCAAGACCTTCAGAGCTATCCTTAGCAGAAACACGGACACAAGTCGACACAAGTGATGCTTTAAGACATGTTACTACCAGATATAAAAGCAATTTGTCTCGGATGACCATTTTTGACAAGACCACCTGAGATGGATCTTAATACGAAGTCTAAATGGGGCCTATATTTCTTTTCTCGTCCTCAATGTACCTCTCAATTTCTCTCTATCTATTTTCCTCCCTAACTCTAAAATTCTCAAACACAAGACTTAGTATTTCTCCTCATTATGACCAACGACCTGAAACTCTGAGGCTGCAACAACTACAATCTCCCATCATCTAAATGAATCCAATTTTTTGCTCGACAGCACACAGCGTGCATACATCTATCTCCCCTTAAAATCATCTGACATTAATACAAGTTAACAAAGGCTCGTCTATTAAGGTGGCAACAGCGAGCGACACTTTGCCGGTGGAGCGGGTTGAATTATTGAACAGGGAAAATGACTTACAACTGCAATGAAGTGGATTCCTACCTCCAGCCAGCATCTGTTAATGCAATAACAAGCGACAACGACCGATTCCTGCAGGCGAGTGCTGGCTATGATAATTTGATGTAGAGCATCATATGTTTTGAGAACGTCCGTTTAATTGACTTTACTAGATGAGAGACATTAATTCCCGTCATCCATTAACTAGCTTAAATGATCTTTTAAAAGGTGATATATCTTCCTGTGCCCTTTAGCAGATTCGTGCGGCCCGTTCTCTGCCGCTGCATCGACCCATGGGGGTATTTGTCCAGAACGTCTGCTCTTGCTGGGAATAATCATTGCATTCCCCTGGAAAGGTCCTGTGCGGTACAATCGTCCTTTAGCCCTCCGTGACGGTGGGGCTCCAAGGACCGTGTCGGGCCCAGCTTCGATCTGGTTAGCACTCCCGTTTGCGTGAGGGCCATGGTTTAAATGTCAATGGCGTATCTGCATGCCGGTAAGGCGACCCGCCAGATATACGCAACTGACAGATGGCGAAGACATGCTGTAATGCCAACTGGTGCATTGGTGTTACGTATGCTGATTTGATGTAACCTACTGATATGACCGAAAGAAGGAAATGCAATTAGATTATTTTGACATCAATAAGGCTCAGTTTAAATGTCAGTGTTATTGGTATGGAAATAGGAAAGAATTTTTGTTCCACCAAAATTGCAACAGAGCAATCACTTAAAATCTACTGCCTGATGAAAACGAAACACCTTCAGAAAGCCTGGCGACTGCCAGTGGGAGATTATCTGAAAAGGACCAATCAATAGGAGTTCTCTTTAGATTTTAAGAAAACTGGCGGATAGAAGACCTGCTAAAGGTCAAATAAAGCCACTGGGTCTCAATACTCAAGTGCTGATGATATCAGAAAGGTAACAGTCATTATTCAGCATTAAAAGAGCAAGAGAAGTTACCTTCTTAAAGCTGATTTAAGCCTCTATAAAGTTCACACCCAATTTCAGGTGATGTGATGTTAAAAACATACACCTTTCAGAAATTGTGAGTCTTGGCAGTTCTCTGGTGATCATTCCAGCAACAGTTATGTCTATCAAGTACAGATGCAGTGTCACTTGGTTTATTAAAAAAAATGAGGTCAGGAATTGAACTCCGGTCACCTTGCACACTGTCAAAACTGTACCATAAAACTTCTGTGTGTAAAACTATTAAGTTGTTGAAAAGGTATATAAAACTATTAAGTTGTTTTTGGTCATGTCCAGATCCACACAGTACCAGAAAACTTTATCTTAAACAAAAATTCTGCAGAATGGATTTAATCACAGTAAAATGCATTAAATAGAGCATTAGAAAACAAGCCAAAACATTTAATTTATTAATAACACTTTTTCGTAAGGTTTGATTTGCTAATGCATTAGGTATGAACTTACAATAAACAATTCTCTTACAACATTTATTAGTTTAGGTTTTTTGTCATTTGTACATATTAATAAAACATTTTTAATATTCCAAGTTGCTTTAAAAAAAAAAACAGTGAATAGTACATGATATTATGAAAATATTATTAGTATTATAATCAAACAAGAATAAACAATGAGAAATAGTATATAAATAAATTAACTAACAGATTAATAAAACCTGTAAAAATATGTTTATTGTTAGCTCATGATACCTATGCATTAATAAAACATCAATGAATTTATCTTATAATGTTATTTATTTATTTAAAGCACCATTTTAAATGATTTCCATTTGAATTCTTGAAGTATCTGCTAAAAGGATTTTTGGGTGCATAGATTCCATGTGGGCTTGCTTGTGTCATATCTCATTTAGGGCACTAAACACGAAGGGAACACTACTGTTCTCCACTTAAAAGACACATGGCGCACCTGAGTTCTAACTCAAGAACCTCTTAAGTGGATTGACTCAGTGCAAAAGAAAATCCTCCACCATTATGGAGCATGAAAAGCATTTGTCATCACGAAACCAGACACAGGCAAAGAAACCTTATTGCTCCATTTCTTGTCCTGAAAAACATCACATAAATGAAAACTCTGAGTGCTTTTCGAAACAAAAAACAGGTTCAGAGGGAAAAGTAAAGCCAGAGGATAAAGTGCCCTGTGGTTTCTAAAGGGCCTATGACAGTATGACCTTCTGCAGGAACCGTAAGACTAACACCACTTCCCTACAGGCCCTTCTTACACAACACTTCAATCGGCATCAATGCACTTACACTTATACAACACAGGTCTGTCTTTCCCTGCGGCCTCTGCATCTCTCTTCGGGACGATCTGGAAGGAGGTCTGGCTGCCTCCACTGCGTCCTGGACAATCAGTGGTGTCAGCAGGCTCTAAATACTGGCTGTCACCATTCATCTGAACATCGGCGGTGTCACAACAACACTTCAAGGTCTCTGTATCACTGCCCATGCACTAAGTGAGGAGAGTTGGGTGCAGTGTGCTGAATTAGCTCTGAGTCTGAGATTGCTAAAGGTCAATGTGAAGATTTACAGCATGTAAATAAAACTCAAATAACTTAGGTAGACATATATATATTATCTATCAGTAACACTTCCCGTTAAACCTTTATTATTTTGATTTATATGACTGTTTTAAATGGTACAATAGTGTTACTGATGGTAAATAATAATTAAAAATAAAAAAAATGATGCATGTTATTTTTAACTGATATTTAATAGCTTTTTTTTTTAAAAAAACAAAAAAAAAACAAAAGTCAAATTAAATTATTGTGAATGTTTGTGTCCTTTTTTTACACATGAAAAAGATTTATCATAAGAACATTAAATTACTGTGAATAATTTATCAAAATATTTTACTTTTGGGAGCTTTTGTGTAATTCTCTTTAGATTATAATTACTGTACTTGCTAACAATACACTATCCTTTAAATGTGCCACTTCTGATTGAATTGGATGTAAATTGTAACTATTGTTCTGGGCATTTATTATTGAGCAGTACAGCCTGGATCAGCTGACAGGTCTAATGTCAGCCTCGGTCGCCCACACAGGAGAACAACCAGCTGCTGATTTGCCAAAGTTTACAGAGTTTGTGGCACCAAATATTTGAAAAGTCATCGATTTTAAGTTTGTTTGCATCAACATTTATATTTCACAACATTTAGCCGAGACTGTTTTACCATTAATTAAATAAGTTACCACAGTTCACTTACCCCGAAAGGTCATGTACAAAAAACTGATCGATTGTCTAATGGGGTGCTTCTGTTTAACAAAATGCACTCATATAGCCCTTTCACACATACAGACTTTTCCGGAAAATTACCGGTAAATTGCCATAAAGAGATCATGTGTGAACAGGACCTTTTCAAAAATACCGGTAAATTCGTTCTGGCAATTTACCGGTATGAGAAGTTGTAACATTACCAGTAAATTACCAGAATTCTGCTGTGTGTGAACGCAGAAGGAAAATTACCGATATGAGCACGTACAAGTTCAGAACGTGGTGACGTAAGACGTCTACTCCGGGCTAATCCAGAGCTGTTGAAATTCAAAATTCAACAGTTCTAGGCCAGTCATAACATTCTGATGCAGATGACGCATTTACTCCGCGCTGTGTTTGAAGTCGTGTAATGCGACGTCTCTGGGCCAAAAGAAGCAGCATGAATGTGAACGTTTGCCACAAAAATGAAAACATCAACAAAAGCACTGATCGCGTTTACTCCTCCATGTTTACAAACACAACACCGGGAGGCGCAGCCGTTTAGAGGTCATTTCCGTTTTATGATGTCACAGAATTTACCGGTAATTTAAAACCGATGTGTGAATGGTGCTTTATCGGAAAAAAGACGGAATGCCGTTGCCTGAATTTACCAGTAAAGTCGTTCTGGTAATATTACGGCAATTTACTGGTATTACTGTGTGAAAGGGGCTATTGTCGACAGTCAGTCTTAACTGAAAAAGATCACCCACCACTGACTGAAATATGAAATATAAACTCCATTTTGTCTGTAGTCTTGAGACTGGACATCATATGTTCATTTAGGAACTGTCCTAGAGAGAAAGAACATGTAAAATTATCAAATCAGTTCATAAGTGTACCATGGAAGGATTATATTATCTGAGATACATACAAACAACAAACCAATTATTTCCCACAAAGCAATTCTTAAATATTACAAGAACAAGGTTAATCTGCATGTTTGTGAAGTAACACTGTAGAAATTACATTTTCAATTTCACAAAAAAAATCTAGCAAAGCTACTGCAATACAATGATCAACTAGAAGAGTCTAAGAAATAAGCCGGTCTAATCCAGGTCTCTCAGCTGCTTAAGACCTTCCTATGACTGCCTATCCCAGATGACAAGCCTCCGGAGTCAGGACAGTCCCTAAATGGACACACAGACAGCTTAAAGTGACAGATGACTGTTTACCGTGCCATTCTCATGGTCCGGCCACGCATTCTTTAACACACGCACACATACACTTGCTCAGAAGGCCCCTGTTAAATCAACATGAGGAGACGACAGGGAACGAGGCGCCGCTCGCTGGCAAAAAAAAAAAAACTCCATTACGAATCTCTTTGGGATCATTTGGCCATGGACAAAGCCGGTGGCATGCAATTTGACTCTTTGATGTCAACAGTCAAAAACCAGTGAAGACCAAGAACAGAACGCAGAATGAATAAAATGAAACGCACACTAGCCATTGAGCCGTAAAGATACCAATCATGATAAAAGCAAAATGATTAGTGATTTAATACAAAAAAGAACCGGTAATCTCTAAAGAGACATATTAATGGCCACAAGGCCATTTCTGTCTATGGCATTAACCCCCCACCCACACTCACTCTCACATGAACAAAAGTTCTTGGACTCTACGCGCTGAAGGGGTGCTGAGATAAAAGGCTGGACCTGCTGAGATTCTGGATGCATTAAAAATGAGGTCAAAATACTGATGATGTAATAAGACAAAGGCCTCGGATTCTAGACATGAATCTTTCCACTGCCAACTTGCACTGTTACAATTATATTTCAAGTATCATCCAGGCCTGTGAATAATAGAGATGCACCGCAGGCAATTCACATGAGGGAGGGTGTATTCTAGTGCTTCCTGCACAAATGTGATGAGCTAAAAAGAGCAGGTGTCAAAAACACAATAAATAGACAACATTAGGAATACACCATTATTAAATTTCAGGCTTATACAATGATAGTTTTCATAATTTGATAAGCAACACCGATTTTGCTTGACTAAACTCCAAAAAAAATGACCAAGTGAACATTACAATCTACAGTATGAAAAGTGCGCATAATTTGCTAAAGATTATTACAGTGTTTACAATATATAGCATTAATTTAGCATTAATTAACATCATGCGAGCATTAGATGATGACAAAAGTAGTCTAAAATGTGAAAATAGGGAAAATGATCACGTTTAGTTAACTAACTGATATTACCCATTACAAATAAATACAAAATATATAAAATATAGCAACAAATATAGCAAATAATAATTTGTCTTGGCTCCACAGAAAAATAAAGAATTAATTATTCAAATCAAAAGAATCTCTCTCTTTCTCAAAAAACAAACAAAAAAAAATTAAGGCTTTTAAAAACACACAAAAGAGTTTTGTTTTAATAAATGAAATAAACATAAAAAAGAAAGCTGAAAACGCTGGTGTATTCATATGAAACATGAAAAAATCTTGTCAGTGTGACATGGGTAGTGAGAGGAACTAGTGAAGGTTTTGAGTGTCACAGTTGTAAATGAGTTCAGGAGCCTGACTTCATTTAGGGGCTGACAGCTGTGCTGATAAGAACAGGATTATGGAACGACAGGAAGTGGCACAGCATTCAGTCTACAACTCCCTCTCATTCTGCTCAAGAGAAAATCTTCTTCCTGAAGGAAGATATTTCTCTCTAGGGACACTGGGAGCTAAGACAGCCTTCAGTCATTACACTGTCACATATATTTATCATACATACACATACATACATACATACATACACATATGCCCAAGACCTTTATGAGAACTATGACTATGGAAAAAAACAAATCAGTTATGTCTTAAGGAGAGGAAGGCAAAACAGATGAAAAAAAACCTTAGGCTTACACTTAAAGAAAGAACAGAGCCTTGTTTCAATTAGTAAGCAACACCCAGAACACCATTGCAATGGCATAAAAATGCCTTCGCAACCACAGAGCAACTCCCTGGCAAGCACCCGCAAAACCCTAGCATCACGACAGCAAGATTTGCACAGGCAAGCACCACTCAAATTTTCTTGGGAAAAAAAAAAAAAAAAAAAAAAAAAGTCTTATCTGTTATGCTCACATTAGCATTTTTTTCTCCCTCCCTCTTTTCTCAACGAGTGAGAACATGACAACAATACAAATCCTGTCTCGGGCTTAGAATGAAATTTTAATATTTCGCCCAGATTTTTTTTTTTTTCCTTGCTAATTATTTCCCTGCTCTAGTATGCAGACGTTTCATTTAAACACAAACTAAGATGAAGTTCTACTCTCCTCAGTTTTGAAAAACTCTGCCGGGTTGCCTGGCAGGCCCGTTCTTCATTTTCAATTAATAAGTCGTACTATTATTAGCAGGAAGGAAAACTGCCTTTGTATTAATGGCAGCAGTGTTGTAATGAAACATTAAATATCTGCTCACAAGATGAAGCTCTGAAACGTCAGTTGAAAATGGAAATGGCTGTGATTTGTGTGGAACAGGTTTTGAAGGCACACGTTTGATCAATGAGGTGATCCAGAACTTGAGTAAGGTTCTATAAATGTTTGCCTGAACTGCCTAAGGAGAGATGAGCGGGGTTACAAATCTAGTGTCAGTCTAACAGTAGATCATTTACATTTTTTCCCCCACCACAAAAAAGACAAAGCTCTCGCCCCGTGTCCCTGCCCTTCCTTGTTCCTGTAAGTAAACATCTTCCATCTATAATAAACCGATTTTATATGTTTCCTGTCTACGAGCGCTATCCCTAAACAATCCCTTCCTGTAAGGCTCCTCGACACAATGCTTTGTGTCCCTCCACCCAGCCGAACGCTTCTGTAGCGAGAGCTTAACGTGACGGGGTGTCTATTTTGTCCTCGTCACCGGTGGCTGACAATGTCTCCAGGAGTTCGGTCATTAATCATGCTTTTCCTATGTGTGGTGACACGACAACAGTGGGGGACTGAAGGGGCGGTGGGTGGTGTCTAACGTGACACGGGCCGTCCCACCAAAGCCCTATGAACCTGTATGAAGAGGTCCGTCACATTCATGCTTACCAGGTCACTAATTGAATTACGTCAAAAAGGCGAGAGAGCATAAGGCACCAAATTTGTTTAGCTATTGTAAGGAGGCCAAGACCTCCGCTGGGACCTCAGCAAACAGGGGTCCCTTTTTACAAAAAAAAAAAAAGAGAGGGAAATTATGCACGATTATGTGTGGGTAGTCAGTAACTTTTTGTTGTGGACATTGGTGCCAAAAGAAAAGAAAGCACTATGCAAATTGATCATGTAAATCTAGTTTCTAACTCCTGCACTTCTCCCTCCCTCCTCGCTCATTTTCATAAGCCAGATGGCCGTGGTTTTGGGCTAATTCACTTAGCCAAGCATAAGTAATTCCTCACATATATGCATGGCCAATCCATTATTAGATAACGCACAAAAAGAGCAAATACGCAGTTCCATTCAAGGCGGATTCATCTATCTATCATCGAGGCCGGAGGTGGGGAAATAAGTCTCCTAGGTCAGCAGGCATCGTGCTTTGGCACACGGTCCGTCCTGCAGGGCCTCAGGACCCTAGCTGGGAATCAGTTTAATTATCCCTTCGATGACAGAGAGGACGATGGCAGGTGAGAGGAGGCGGGGGAACGCAGATGAGGGTGGAA
The DNA here is from genome assembly GCA_039654775.1 of Spinibarbus caldwelli. Classification (NCBI taxonomy): domain Eukaryota; kingdom Metazoa; phylum Chordata; class Actinopteri; order Cypriniformes; family Cyprinidae; genus Spinibarbus; species Spinibarbus caldwelli. The sequence continues at coordinate 11,186,959 of CM077242.1, forward strand.
TGCCAGAGTGTCCAACAGGGTCCAGCAGCCGAACAAAGGTGTGGGAGCCGAGGCATGTTTTTGGATTCATGAGGGCAGCTCACGCATGCATTCCTCCACTGTCAAACAAAAGGACAGCTGGAAGAGCAGAGAGTAACGTATCAATCAGGTTTAATAATAATGTGTTCAAATATTTCTCATTTGGCTAGCTTTGAGTACAGCGTGTTTGACAGATTGAATACAATTGCAGAGCTCCAGACTAAAACGCAACAAAAATAAAATGCACAACAATGATTTAAAATCTAGTCACCAAATGTAGCCGAAAGTTTTCGTTCTGAAAAACTGTGTCCCTTGTTCTTACATTTATTTTAAAAAATTTAACAAAAAAGCTCAATTTAAAAAAAAAAAGAAAAAAAGAAAATGTTTTTACACATTACGGTATGTGTATTTCTACATAATATAACATAAATATAATATAAATACTATAAACTGAAGAGTTAAGCGAATAACAATCACCGAATATATGATATATATGACCAAATCATGTGATTCTGTAATTTGTAATAATAAACTAATAATAATAATTTGGTTAATTTCATTTTAGCTTCGTCTATCTTATGGTATTTAAAAAAAAAAACTAAAATATTTTACATTGGTGTATATTAATTAGCATATGTGTATTAATACATTTTATATATTTACACATTTAATATTACTTTTTTTACTTAACACATAAGGCTATGCTCTATAAATTGAAACAACCACCTTTGTCAATCAATTCTCTAATATGTCATTTAAAAAAAGTAATTACCATTACACAAATGGTAATTTTAGGAGCTAATGACAACTTTGTCTTCGTCTGAAGCCCTGAATTATCAGCGATAAAATGTCTTTTTCTGTGCAGGTCTGTGTGAGCTTTAATTTCACAAAGGTTTACTTTGAATGTTAAGTAGGCTCAAATTGAAATAAATGCAAAGAAACGGTCCTCCCAATGATTAAATGAAACCTTAAGCGCCTCGTCCATTCGTGTTTTACAGCTACAGCTGGTTTCATGATGCAGAGTGTACAAGCTGGGGAGAAAATAAGAGCCGACCAGCTCCGCATTCACCTATATGTCTTTGGCATACTAAACAGGCTGAAGGTGAACTCTAGTGACGGACTCCAGATGAGAAAAGGCTACGTCTCACTCTTTTCTCCTTTGAAGCTGACTGACGCTGACCTCCAATCCGTGTGCATGCGGCCTTGAGTAAAAAAGAAATTCAGCTGGAAGTGGCGTGCACAACTGTTGTTCACAGTGTGAATGGCCAGATTGACAAAACACTCGATCCGTTCGTCAATGCCATGGATATCGATCACGACGATATCAGCAGCAGAGTTTGCAAGACGTCCAGGCTTTCCCATCACTTTAATTAACAGCTTTAGCATTGATCAAACAGTGAGGAAGCCAATTGAACAGATGCGTTTCATTAGAATGTGCCCATTAGCTTGTTTTGAACAAGATAACGTATGTTGAGGGAGCTGAACAGACTACACAGACACTAATGAAAACCATCAAAATGAGTCATCTGTTAAAAATAAGCATGAAAAAAAATGGACATAAATTCTCAATTCGGCTGCCGTTGGCAGGCCAGAACCATCTCAATCCTAGAAGATACTCAACCTTGACTGTCCAACATTTACAGGCCTCTCCGGAGAGGCTCTCCGGGAACGAGCGGCTTCCAACAACCCAACGCTGTGGGGCGTTACCTGACAGCGACAGCCAACGGGAGCATGAGGCCTCTTTAAAAATGCATCGTTCCACACAAACAGGAGTGTGAGGTCACACTTTGCTAGGGGTGAGAGAATGACAACAGATGTAGCGAGTTGGGAACAGACACTGGAGCCAACAACAGCAACAGAGGGCAGGAAATAACAAAGTGCGCAGATGGGAGAGATGACAAGGTGCCTGATGTGTTTAAAGCACGTTAGAGATGTTGAAAGAAAGAGCCAGCAGTGGGACTGCGAGACAGAGTCTTGGGAACTATCAGAAAAGATGAGGCAAATGCACTAATTTCATTTCAGAAAGTTTATTTCGCTTGAACCTGGAACCATATTTGGTCATTAATATTCAGTATTTACAGTAAGCAATGTTAAAAAGTAAAAATCAGCATACAGAATAACACAAGACCCTTCAACTCACTCAAAACCTCATAAATCTTCTCCTAATCAGTTAATGCCCAAACATCAGACCCAACACCTTCACTAACACACTCTGTAACTCCATTAAAAGGTTTTGTTAAGAGGCGGCTGTAAATCTGTGGCGTCTGAGAGGCTCCTGATGCCCAGGCGCCAACTGTAGCCTCGCAAGGATGTTTTCCATCAAAAGGCCTCCTGGGGAGGTTCGCACAGTGCCATATTCAAGGGCTTTGTGATCCATTAGGCTGCCAGAGAGCAGCAAAAGCGCTGAAGGAGTGCAAGCATCTCCTAGCCGTGTCCACCCCCCCGCTGAAAAGCTGTGAGATCAGTTACTGCAACATCCATCTGAAATCCGTTTCTGCAAACACCGTCATCACTAATTTATGGCTGGGGAGGCCCTCGGAAACTCAAACAATTACTACTGAACAAAGAGCTTTACTTCAAACTGCAATGATGATTTAGGCCCGATACACCCTCGGAGCAGATATTTCCCATTAAAAGCCCATTCCAAAGGCTTCCAGAGGACATAAGTCAATAGCTTAATGTTTGCCGGTGCAGTCATTATTAAAGCCCTTGAAAGAAAAGGTACGCCCTGTGAGATGCTAACAGAATTGATTAAAACAATTCAATGGAAAAGTATTTCTAAAAGCAGATCTGGCTTTGTTGATAAAAGTACTGCCGTAAGTTACAAAGCTCTGGCTTTTTCTATCACAATACTTTGATCGTGAATATTTATGCATTAGGAAAATCATTAATTGCACTCGTTTCAAAAGTACATTACTGAGAGGAAGACTAGACTTCAATTTTTTTTCTTTTTTTCTTTGAGAGGAATGGATCAAAACATGACCTCATAATGCACTCACTGCCAGTCATTAAATGTGCCCAGCT